>QAOC01018296.1:211231-228029 GCA_003255005.1 Begonia fuchsioides
TTTCAATTCTTAACAACTTTGAAGATCGATTGAAATCCGTTGAGATCTATAAAATAGAAGCAGAGAATCATGCAATTGGTGTAGAGAATTAGAAAGTGTAAAACTACAATCAAGATGGACGTAAATCTGAATTGAAGTTTTACAACGACAAAAGAATGGACTCGTGCGACCACCGAAATTCTGACGGCGAGAGCCAAATGTTTCCCCTTTTAGTGATGTGTTTAATTCCATATGTTTGTGTGTTTTATTATTTTTAGAACTAAATTTGATTGATTGAGATCTAGGGTCTTTTGTATTTTATTTTTTTCTTGGAAAATTTTGGATTTTGTTACAAATGAGATTTAATATGTTTTCATTTTTTAATTGCAATGTGATAATGTCTAAGAATTTAATGTTTTGGATTTTGGATTGTAATGTTTATTCTAGTATATATAGCTAAAAGAATTGAACTTTAAACTGAATCTTGAGTAGCACATCACAACTTATAAGTATAAGTCGTAAGTGTACAAAAATTAGTGAGATAGCAACATTAGTCCTAATTCATTAAAAAAATCTTAATTGAATTGTATTCAAGTTGTAATTCCGCTACAATGTTATAGCGGTTTGAAAAATTATTTAGTCTTGAAAAACCTAATCTATATCTTTCGTATCTCTCAATTCAAATATTATTTTACTTTTTTGCACTTTTATCTTTGTTATTTATTTTTTTGTTTATTATATTTAAAAACTCAAAAATCAAATCTTTATTCTTTTTAGTATTTCATAATTATTTTAGAAATCGAAATCAAATTGCTCTTGTGGGATCAATATTTTATTATTACGTCGCGATAATTGCATTTGTTTGATTTTGTGATTACATTTACGTACATCTGTCTCTTAGAGAATTAACCAAGGTGGAACAAGTGCTCATCATTGTGGGAGTTAGCTCAAATTCTTACAAGTTAAGAACTAAGATGAAAATTCACTCAAAGTTTAATTCATCATAAACATTATATGCATTTTACGTAGAGTTTAAATCTTTAAATAGTCACGATATCAGGTACAATTTACATGGACTAGACATTTTGATATAAAGTTCAAAAGATGAGCGAGCTAGTCAAACAATGTTTGGAGGCCAAATTTCATCTCTTATTTTCGTTGATTCTCTATTGATTTGTAATCAGTTTAGTTTAAGTTCTTGCACTAAACTCCGGGAGCGGATACGAGGAAATTGATTTTGGAAGAGCGTTGAGTTGGGCTTCATACTGTGAGCACATTTAGTGTTCATCAGAGTTGTAACGATCTTGTACCAGAATTGATGGACTCGAAGCATATGGAGGAATGCTATGGCAAATGTTACTGATTTACAGCATCTCTGACTTTTAGAATCGAGATTAAAATTTAAATTGATTTTTTTTTGTGAATTTATAAATTTAATTTTCTTAAGTGATTGTTACGATAAATATAAAGCTTTTAAGCACACATTTTAGAAACATTAAATATATTTATTAGAGGGTATTTCTAATAAAAATATTGACAGTCAAATTTATCCTAAAAAATAAAAACTTAGTGTACAATGAAAAAGTGAAGTGAAAATACTACTTCATTCATTGACAACCAAGTTGTAGTAATGGATGGGTGAACCAACCAGGAGACAAGGATCGAGTAACACTGACCAAAGAGGGAAACAAAGAAGAAGAGAATAGTGCGTTCCATGTTCATTTTACTGGGTCTTTATGAAGATGCCCCAATCCCATTTCACCTTTGGAGATATGGAGCAGACACCGGAGGTACAACTGCCCAAATAATGCTAAAGAAATCCCCCCTTCTTGAGAGTTTTTAATAGAATGCATTGCCGGAACTTGACACGGGGCGGGTGGTGAGAACGAGGCAGTGTTTTAATACCCATCATCCACATAGCAAACGAGTGTTCCAACTTTTATGAAAGCCATCCATAGCTACGTTACATTGAGACTCTCAACCACTTGTGAAAGGGGGTCTGAAACCTAACACAAACGCACCATCACATCCCATTCCCATGTTCTCTACATCCTCTCATATTTTTCCATCTCACAAGGCATCATGTTCAGATCCGGCAACAAGAAATCGCCACAATCCCCCTTGCCTTCCTCATAAACATGTAATCGCCTATCATCATCAGCATCATGATGCTCATCCCTCGCTGCCAATGAATGACCCATCGAACAAGGGCCTACTCTCTCCTTAGGTTCGCCGGTCTCCTGCCTTTCGGTCAATATGCTAGAGAAATCACTGGGAGATTGCATGTTCAAGTTCAGCTGCTGCATCAATGCAAAGTTTCTTTCAGATTAGTTTATGTTTGAATGAGCCTCAGCCTTAACAATCTCCCAGTGACTAACAGTAATATATTATCTACAATAATTGCAGTTAAGATAAAAGAAGACGAGTTAAACCACCTTCATCCTCTTCAAGTTCTCATTGTCCGCTCTATCTTCTTCAAATGATCCAAGAAGTGCTACTGATTTCTGTACCACGCAATTGATAACTTTGCAGTGAAACATTCAACTAGAGGGAACGTATGATTAAAAAAATCAAATTAGAATCAGAGCAGACCTTTCCCAAATGAACTCTATCATCTGAAAATGGACCTTCCCTTTTTAGCTCTTCTAAGGTCTTGCAACACCAAAAATAACATGCCCAACATTAATGACGCAATTAAACTGAACTCATCTCTAGGTTTGGTTTTGCCACTGTAAAATTGGGCGGACCATCTGAACGATAATCTCCCAAAACAAAAGTAGTTTTATAAATGAGGGGAAAAATTGCCATCTAGAGCACAATGTTCGACGCACTGAGAAAGAAATGTGTACACAGAAGACAAACAGAAAACTAACCAACAATCCAAATAATCCATGAAGTACCTTCCTTTTCCGAGAGCTCTTGATAGTGGGATAGTTTCCAGCAGCAGATGCGTTTGTAGTCGTATCCTTAAAAGAACATACAAGACATCGAAACACACATCAGTAGGTTTAGAAACCATCATCTCATATAGTAGAAACAATTTAAGAAAAAAAAAGGAAGAGAAACAAATCACTAACACTAGCAGGATTTAGAAATAAAAAATGGTAATTCAAGAATACAGATTTTAAATGATCAAATTGTCAATTGTTGAACAATTCAGTCTCTGCAAACCAAGCTTTTAAATTAAGATGAACAAATGAAAACTTTATATCCACACAACGGCCCAATCCAGCGTTTACAGACATTGTTCTTTTTCGAGCAAGGAAAAAGATGACACACTGTTTCCTTATCCCTTCCACCTCACGAAATCCATTCTCGGCTCCAAGCAGAAGTCCTTCCAAATATTGCTCTTAAAAGTCATCGACAGTGAAAAGTTAAATTTGCTTTCAGTCCCATTTCCCATTAAAGAGAAAAGGTAATTTGAAAAGAAAAGCTAGGCCATCCTCTCCCCAATACGCCAGAGTTGAGGGGAATTGATAGAGACGGGAGCAGAAAGAAAGAATTCTAAAAATAAAGGATAATAATAAGACAGAATAAGGTGTCATCGCTCGCATAATTTAAATCTAATTAGTAAATGCTAACAGAACCCACCCAATCATCTCATCAAATGAGCACCAACTGATCAAAGTCCAAAATAGGCTACGTCTCAGAAGGTTCAAATTTCAAAGCCCAGACGCTCCTCCAGTTCCACACCCTAAAACCTTTTGTCGACGCTGCTGACTTATCCCAGTGAATTACCAAGAGTATATCTCATCCCACAGTAAAACTAGAAACCTTCCAAAAAAAGGGAAAAATCCCAGGTCCGGATAACCATGTGATACTCAAGTGAGAGATGTCTTGTTGAATGCCAAAAGTAGGTAGGCTACAGAAAAAAAACGACATAAACAATGTGATAATTCCAACAAATTCAATCTCTTAAGCATGCAAATCGTCGTCATTACCGATCTCACACCACAATTCTTCAATCGCCGATCTTCCTCAGAACCATTTCTCGATTCAGGAAAAGTAAAAAAATGAGGGTAACTTGACAGGAATGCTCAAGAAGCGAAAAAGTCAAAAAGTCGGCGAGAACGACGGAGTTATTTATAAGCAATCAATCACCTCTGGCCGACTAGCCCCCACACCCCTTTCGGCTTTCCTTCCAATATCATTAAAGCCACGGCATCCTTACGACGAGCCCCGCACCAAAACCCTGTCTATCGACGCCGCCGCTCTCTCCGTCCATTATCTTATAAACTTTTTGACCAAACTACCCTTCAGTTTGAGTCATTCTTGGTGCCATTTTTGTAAAGGAGGAATACCTATTTTACAGAAAATTATATCCTCAGGAAACGAAACGCCTCCGCTTTTCAAAAGCGCCGGAGAAACAAACAGAATCCATGGAGACCTAGACGTTGCAAGGTCTTTCGGTCATGTCGATGCAAAGAGGAATGACATGACCAGAGAGGAGAGAAGGTCAAAAAGCATGAAAGAATCTCCATCGACAACGAGTAGATTCTTTGACGGTGAAATCGACTTCAAGAGGTGATCCAATCACCACAACTTTCATGAAGAAGATAGATCTACCGCGACAGGGTCATCAAATTAAATGTTTAATACTCTGTTGCTTTAGGGAGAGTAGTTTCACTCAGATTGAAGGGTAACTGAGACGACGCAGTTGGAGATAGTAGAATCGAGAGATAGATTAGTATAGGATGTCGCAAATCTGAGGTGAAAGAATGGCATCAACAGAAAGTGAGTGGCGAAATTCGATAAGGTATGAGGCAGTCCGAAATGCAGTGGGATCTCAGAATTTTGCCGTACAACAACCGACTAAAAAGAGTCCAATCCTGAAAATAACGAGTTAGAGCAAACAAAAATAGAAGAAGGAGAAGAAGAAAAGAAGGATGGAAAACCTTAGATCTGGGAGAGAAATTGGGGGGTTGTGCGGAGTCATCGGAGGCGTCGTCAGATGTAGGAGAGGAAGAGTGGAGTCCAGTCCAAGAGAGTGGAGTGGAAGGGCTGCATCCGGCGGAATCCAGATTGGAGAAGGCAGCGCATCTGAAAGAGGGAAAGGACCTGGAGCGCGGTTGGCGGAGCCCCCAAGTGAGAGGAATGAGGAGATCGGAGGCTTGAGACTGCTTGAGACGGAGGAGGAGTTGGACGACGAGAGCGTCATCCGCCATGGCTGAAGTCATCCACTGGTCTTTCACCATCGAATCCAAGCTTCTGGTTCTGAACCAGTGGAAGAAGAAGGGGGAGCAGTTGAGCAGGCGAGAGAGGAGACGAGCGATGTTTGGATTTATATAATAATTAATCAAAACCTATAAATGGACCCTGTCCCCCCTCTCTCATAATGGGCCGTTCCTCATGACCGAATTGGGCTCGAAATAAGGTCCATTTTGTGGGCCCTACGTAATTTCTAACCAAGCGCTGATCTAATTAATTAAAAAAACCACCTTCCCCTTGTAAATGGGGTGGGAATGGATTGGTTTTCAGGGGTGGGAATGGATCGGTTTTCATGAAAACCAATCCAAAGCCAACTGAAAACCTAGGTCCGGTTCAAACTTAGAATTCTCGGTCCTACTTTTCAAATGGAAACCAAACCAACTAAATTAGTAATCAAAAATTAAATTTTATTGTAAAATGAACAAAAATCAAGATATAAAAAATTGAGAAGCAAAACCTAGCCAAGAAGAACTAAAACCGAACAATGAAAACCCAAAAAGTGAATTGAAAACCGAGGTTAATATCATATTTGTTTGGATTTTCCTCATCTAAATTGAACCAAACTGATTCATCCACCTAGAGTGTCACGGCGAATTCATGGATGCGGCTACGTAGAACATAATCAGATGTGCTTCAATTTCTCCCAAAATAGCGCATCAAACAACATCGTATTCACCATCTCGCTCTCTCCCATTTGGCTTTACCCATTGCTATGCACATTCATCCTCCTCTGTTCGCTAACTTACACTCCAAGAACCCACAAAGAAATAAGTCGTGGGGCCTAGCTTGTGCTCGCCAGGTCCCAACATGTTGAGCAGTTAGTTACCCACTTCAATCACCTTTAGTTAGTTACCCACGTTGTCCATGAGATGTGCTCTCATTCAGTTATCTTCTCTTCTCTCCTGTATATATTCTCTAACCTTTCTGCAGGAATAGTATGAGTGATTACTATTTTATTCACTGTTCATTTCAATATCTTGAACGCATAACTTGGTATCAGAGCCAGAAATTCCTGATGGCGTTTTCGAATACTGAAGCTATCTCTCAACCCACTCCTTCCTTCCCTCCCTTTCCTTCTCAAGTTCAGAGCCTATCTGTGAAGCTCACTTCTGACAATTATCTAATCTGGAAGAACCAAATCCTCAATGTCGTAATAGCAAATGGACTTGAAGGTTTCCTTGATGCAAACTACTCTCCTCCTCCAAAATTTCTGGATAACATCTCTTTCCAACAAAACCCAGAATACTCAATATGGCAGCAATATAATTGCCTATTGATGAGCTGGTTATACTCATCCTTGTCTGAATCAATCCTTCCCCAAATTGTTTCTTCTCTTCAGCGGCCGAGATTTGGCAAGCATTATCTCACTCGTACTCCAGCAATTCCTTGGCTAAAGTTTCAGAGTTACGAAGTCAACTTCACCATTTGAACAAAGATAGATCCTCTGTTAGTGAGTTTATGCAAAGGCTAATTGGCATCTGCAACCAACTTGCCTCCATTGGAGAACCGATTTCACCGAAAGATCAACTTCTATACCTGTTTAATGGACTGGGTAGTGACTATAATCTGTTTGTCACGGTTGTGTCAACTCGTACTGTTCAACCTACCATTGAAGAAGTGTTTAGCCAATTGCTAAGTTATGAAGTCCGTCTCAATCGTCAAAACTCCTCTTCCCCTCCAGTTCAACTTCCTCCTCATGTTTTTGCTACCTCAACTACGAGTTTCTCTCGACCTGGAAATCGTCAAAATCAACTTTCTCCTCATCAATCTTCTAATCCAATCTACAGCAACCCTGGTCTCCTCGCCCGACCTCCGGCTCCTTCTCATCCGCGCTCCCGCTTCGGTACTAATCGTCCAAAGTGCCAGATCTGTTTCATGATTGGCCACACTGCATCCGTTTGCTACCACCACTCAAACCTTTCATTTAAATCCATGCCCCGCTCAATGAATACAATATTGGGTCCGCCGTCACCTGTTGTTTAACACCAAGTTGATGTCCCTCAACAACCTTTTGATTGTTGTCTTGACTCGGGTGCTTCCCACCACTTCACTCTGATTCCTCTCAACTTACTTATGTTTCTCCATATGCCGGCACAAATCAAGTTCAAACTGCTTATGGTCCGTGTTCTCCTATTACCCATTCTTGAAAAGTTGTTCTACATACTCCCTCCGCTCTCTAGGGCTACATGAGACCCTATGTTCTCCTTCTCTTTCGCAAATCTTGTTAGTATCCATCGTCTGTGCTTGGATAATAATGTCACTGTCTCTTTTTTTTTCCTTTTCACTTTGTTATCAAGGATTCGAAGTCCCAAGCAATCGTGCTCCGCGGTCCGTTCATTAATGGACTATGCTTTCTTCCAAGAAGTCTGGCTGCTCCAATATCTACCCCTCAGATTTTTTCTTCTTCTTCAATTCAGGAGTTTTCTCTGTGGCATCAGCGTCTAGGTCATCCGGCTACGTCTATTGTCACTCAAATTTGCAATACTTGTAATATTTTTCTATCAAAACGTTCTGCTCATTTCCCTTGCCAAATATGTCCTCTTAGTAAAACACATTGTCTACCTTTTATGTCGTTTACTTCTCATGCATCTGTTCCCTTTGAATTAATTCATGCTGATGTATGGGGTCCTTGTTCTACTTTATCTATTGACAGGTATAGATATTTTCTCTTGCTCATCGATGACTGTAGTCGATACACTTGGTTTTTTCTTCTTAAAACCAAGGACCAGGTGGCTGATTTTTTTCGAAAATTTTCTATACTTGTTAAAAACCAATTTAATGCCACAATTAAAACGTTGCAGTCTAATTGGGGAGGAGAGTTTCGTCCTCTATCTCGTCTTCTTCAATCTTTGGGCATCACCCATCGTGTCTCTGGCCCGTATACACCTGCTCAGAATGGTCGGGTAGAGCGAAAAAATCGCCATGTGGTTGAAGTTGGCTTATCATTAATGTTTCAGGCACATCTCCCCACGACATATTGGTCTTATGCCTTCTCTACTGCAGTTCATCTTATTAATCTCCTTCCAACTCATGTACTCAATTCTCAATCTCCTCATCAAGTTTTATTTCACTCTAAGCCTTCCCAATGCTAATCTTCGGGTTTTTTGGGTGTCTTTGTTTTCCTAATTTACGTCCCTTTAATTCTTCGAAACTCCTTCCCCACTCCCTACCTTGCATTTTCCTTGGATATATAGTAAACAACATAAAGGCTATATCACCTTTCATGCACTATCTGGTCGTATATATATTTCTCGGGATGTCATCTTTCACAAAAAATATTTTTCGTTTATGTCTTCTTCCTCTACTACTTCTTCTTTCTTCTTCTCCATTTTCCCTTTTTTTATCTCCCACACCGTTGCTTTTTCTCATTATGCTCAATGATTATTCAACCCTTAGTACCTCTCAAAGTCCTCCAGATACTAGTCTATTTCCTAGTTCATCCCTCACTTCTCCAACTCAACCCTCTATCAACCTTGAACCATCCTCTGGTTCATTTCCACAACAACATAACAGTCACCACATGGTCACTAGATCTAAAATGAGTGTCTTTAAACCACGTGTCTGGTTGTCCAACATTCTTTCTCCTCCCTCAGAACAATCTACTTACCTTCAAGCCTCTGCCCATCCCCATTGGGTCAAAGCCATGAATGAAGAAATCAAGGCTCTTCATGATAACCATACGTGGTCTTTGACTACTCTACCAGCTGATGCTTCTGTGGTCGGGTGCAAATCGGTCTTCAAGATCAAGACAAATTCTGATCGCTCAGTGAGTCGATATAAATTCTGGTGGCTAAGGGCTTTCATCAAACCGCAGGATTAGATTTTACTGAAACCTTCAGCCCCGTGGTTAAGCATACCACCATTTGAGTAGTCATTTCTTTGGCTTTATCTAAAGGCTAGTCATTCCGACAACTCGATGTTAGCGACGCCTTCCTCCACGACGACCTCACGAAGTTGGTCTTTATGGAACAGCCGCCAGGTTTTACTGACCCCAATCATCCGCATCTTGTTTGCCGGTTACACAAAGCCTTATATGGCTTAAAACAATCTCCACGAGCGTGATATCACAAACTTCAGGCATCTCTTGTTGCTTATGGTTTTCTGGTTTCGAAAGCGGATCCGTCCATGTTTGTGTGCCATGATAATACTACGTTTTTGGTAATGCTCGTTTATGTCGATGACATTCTACTCACCGGTGATTCTGCAAATGCCTTGGATAGTCTTGTCTGTTATCTTCATGGTAAGTTTTCCTTGAAAGATCTTGGCCTTCTTCACCATTTCTTAATGACTGTCTCACGCTCCGGTACAACTTTCTCCTTAACTCAATCTAAATATATTTTAGATCTTCTTGTTCGCGCAAACATGGTAGATTGCAATAGTTGTTCCACACCTATGGAAACAAGACTTCTTCTCTCAGCAGATTTTGGCACTCCTCTGCCAGACGGAACCATATTTCGAAAACTCATTGGCTGCCTTCAGTACTGCACCATTACACGACCAAACATTAATTATGCGGTCAACAAGTTGTCTCAACACATGCATTCACCCATTGACGTTCACTGGCAAGCTTTGAAGCGTATTTTCCGCTACTTGAAAGGCACATATGATTTCAAACTCCAGTTTGTCACTGACCCATCTTTCTCTCTCGTTGGATTTACCGACGCCGATTGGGGTTCATCTCTTGATGATCGGAAAAGCACTAGCGGCAATTGCATATTTTTAGGATCTAACCTAGTCTCTTGGGCATCCTTTAAACAAAAAATCGTTTCTAGGTCTACTACGGAATCCGAATATCGCAGTCTCGCCGATGCCGTTACAGAACTATGGTGGTTAAAACAACTTCTCGCACATTTACATGTTCAACTTGTTGAGCCTCCCAAAGTGTTTTGTGACAACGTCAGCGCAACCTATTTGGCAACCAACCCGGTTCTGCATTCTAAAGTGAAACACATTGAGTTAGACTTCCATTTCGTTCGAGAAAAAGTAGCTGTGAATACTCTTCACGTTCTGTTCACTCCCTCGGCTTCTCAGGTTGCCGATGGTCTCACCAAACCCCTCTCTGCTGCTCTGTTCCGAGCTTCAAGGACTCAGCTTCGTGTGCTTCCCCCTTGATATTGCGGGGGGATGTTGAGCAGTTAGTTACCCACTTCACCAACATTTAGTTAGTTACCCACGTAGTCTATGAGATGTGCTCTCATTCAGTTATCTTCACCACCTTTAGTTAGTTACCCACGTTGTCTATGCTCTCATTCAGTTATCTTCTCTTCTCTCCTGTATATATTCTCCAACCTTTATACAGAAATAGTATGAGTGATTACTATTTTATTCACTATTCATTTCAATATCTTGAACGCCTAACTCAACATCACAGACAAAACACGCCCTCCTCCAACATTTGACTTTCTCGCCCTCCCCAACACCATGGACGCACTGCAGAGGCGATACCGAGGTGTCAGACAGAGGCACTGGGGCTCCTGGGTCTCTGAAATCTACCATCTTATTTTGTGATTCTCTTCTCCTTATTTGATTTTATTAAGTAAAATGCAACCCGGCTGATAAAAGAGATGGCCTTGTCTATGCAAGAAGATTAGGATTTGGATGGGGACGTTTGAAAAGGCGGAAGATGAGGCTAATGGTGGCATTCGAGCTAGCCGGCTCGCTCGTCCGGCTCGGCGCTGTAGCAGTCTGAGCCCGGCTCATTTTGCTATAGTGCCGAGCCGAGTCTGGCTCGAGCCCGTACCGAGTCTGGCATGTCGGCTCGCTCGAGCCCGTACTGAGTCCGGCATGTCTGCTCGGTTACACTTAATCTAACTGCGGTCGACACTTAATCGACATTTTAAGTTTTGTAGGTCGACCGCTTAAGAAGGTGTTGATCGCTAGATGTTCCAAAATGTTTTAGGTGTCGACCACGTTTATATATGTCGATCGCAAAGTATTTATCGTTAGTGAAAGTGTCGACCGCCGATATCAAATGGTCGACCGGTAGAAGACAAAGTGTCAACCGACGTTGTAAAAAGAGTCGACCGGTATAATGTAATGGCTAGAATTTTTATATTCAACGGAAACATCCGGTCGACCTTGGAAATACTGCAGGTCGACCAGAGGTAGCTGTTATGAGGGAATTCTATAAATTGTAGGAGTTAGCCGAGAATTTCTTACTTGAAACTCTCTGTGCAAATCGTTGTCAAGTCATCGCGCTCAAAAGCCTTCTAGTTGTTTATCGTTCTATGCTTTCATTAACAATCATCAACAAATCGGTGAACGGTGTCAAAGTAGAATTTTTTTTAAAATACTTCATTGTTTGTTATGGATTCACCGCCTAAATACGTAGAATTTGAAACGTTTACGTCTTTCGACGATGAGGTGCAAGAAGTTGCACCTATGAATCTCGCATTTTCTGTCGGATTGACACACACATCTGCACAAGCATCCATGTCTACCCATCGAGCCAAGAAATTGAAAACGTCAGAAATTTGGAAACATTTTGAAATCATAGAAGTGAACGTAGGAACGAAAATAGAAAATAGGGCACAATGCAATTATTGTGCCAAACATTATGCTTATGAATCCACCACTAGCACAATGAATCGACATTACAAAAAATATCACGAGCACTTGCACTCGAAAGATCGTATGCAATTGCAATTAAACACTCTTGGTACCAGAAAGTTTTTTTATTCGCATGATAGAATGCGATAATGTGCTGCAAAATATGTGGCACAAAGAGAGTTACCTCCCTCAATGTTTGATTGCGAGGGAACCGTAATATTTATACAACAATACATTAATCCAAGTTTTAAATTCCTCGCAGTACATTGTGAGGCGACATAATAAAATTGTATAAGAAAATTAAAAATGACTTGTTTCTTTTATTTTTGCATGAGCTCACTATGTCAATATGTATTACTTCTGATTTGTGGAGTGCACCCAATGCACTCGGCTATATTGTTGTGACTTCGCATTTCATTGATGCGAATTGGCAACTTAATAAATACATTTTAAGTTTTTGGAGTTGTGAATACCCTCATAGTGGTATCACAATTTATCGATACATTGTTGGTATTCTACAAGAATACAATATAAGAGATAGAATTTTTAGTATTACATTAGATAATGCTTCCGCTAATGATGTTTGTGTTAATCAGTTTAAAAAATATTATCATTTCGATAGTACTCAGTCTTCCATTTTTCATATGCAGTGTGTTTGTCATGTTTTAAATTTGATTGTTAAAGATGACATGCAATTTGTATCACCGCATATTGATGCAATTAGAGGTGCAATTTCTTTTATTTCTTCGTCAAATGCCCGACAACAAGAGTATCAAGAATTATGCAAAAGCGGCTAACCTCAAACCTAGAAAACTAAAAACTGATGTTTCAACTCGGTGGAACTCAACATATCTAATGTTAGAAAATGCTAGACCGTATTGGAACGTCATTTGTGATTTTATTAGTCAAAAGACACAATGTTTTATTTTGGATATGTGTAGTTGTGATATGGCTAATCTATTTCTAGAATTTTTGCAACAATTTTTTGAAGCCACCAAAGAATGCTCGGGAATTTATTATCCGACTACGCATCTTGTGCTTCCGTGGTTCGTAAGATTGACTTCTACTTTTGAAATATATAAAAAAAATTGATGCATTTAATGAAATCGTAACTTCAATATAATTTTAATTTAAGAAATATTGGCTTCAAGTACCTTCTATTTTTTCATTTGCTAGTATTATGCATCCGAAATATAAAATCAAGGGCACGAAGTTGATGCTTGATAAAATTTCGAAGAACCTAGTTTTCGCCCCCGTATGTAGTTCAAACACATTGCGTAGCGACCTTGCTACTTTGTTTGGTACTTAACAAACTAGATTTTCCGGTGCACGAACTCATACTCCGTCCGATGTAGCATCGACGTCGGGTGGTAGTTTTGGTTTTGAAAGACCATTAAATGTTATGGATGCCATTGACGCCCAACTAGAAAGCGATGTGCATTCATATGCTTTCGATAAGAGTGAACTCGACGTGTATTTGGAGTCTCGAGTTCCTCGAGACGAGACATTCGACATATTGGGTTGGTGGAAATCCAACGCAGCCATGTATCTCGTGCTCTCGAACATGACACGAGATTTACTAACACCGTCTATCTCAACTGTAGCTTCAGAGTTGGCTTTTAGTACAGGTGGACGCGTGTATGAGGATCGCTGGGGAAGTCTCGCACCGGAGCTCGTGGAAGCACTCATTTGCATGAAGGACTGGAGTGACGCAGTCACGAGGGACCAACAACGAGAGGTCGCACTTGCAGAGGAGTTCAAAAAATTGGAATTTGAAGACTAGTTGCGACGTTGTACATTAGAAGTTCAAGAATTTTTTAAGTTCTTGTACGCGTGTACATTTGTGATTTCATGTAAACGTTAACAATTATAATCGTTGGATATTTTGCACATGATTGACGCTTAGATGAGTGTCAAGCTAGTTGAGATGCATCTAAGGTGTAGTAATGCAAATGTCAACAATGCTAATGTAATCAACTTTTCATTCTTCTTTCGGTATTTCATTTTCCTAAAATAAGCGTAAGTGTCGACCGCATAGATACAATGTGTCGACCGCATAGCAATAGTGTCAACCGCATATATATGAAGGCGTCGACCGCACCTTTGCCATAACGTTTAGGGTGTCGACAACACACTAAGGTGTCGACCGTTGGAATTTCCAGAGCGTATTAGGGTGTCGACCGCATAGGAAGGGGTCGACCGCAGATCAATAAGAACTTTTTTGGGTGTCGACCGCACAGTAAGGTGTCGACCGCATCTCATTCCAGAGCATTTTAGGGTGTCGACTGCATAGTAAGGGGTCGACCGTAGATCAATACAGAGCGTTTTAGGGTGTCTACAACATACTAAAGGGTCGACCGCATCTCATTCCAGAGCGTGTTATGGTGTCGACCGGATACAAAGTTATCGACCATCAGTTCAAGGTGTCGACCGGATAGTAATTAGGTGTCGACCTCGGGCCCCATTAAATCCCAGACCGTGCCCTAAAATCACATTTTTCTGACGGTTTTCGACGACTTCTGACGCCCCACTACAATTTCTTCGTATTTTCGCTCTTGTCTGTGCCGAATCGTCAAGTGTAGCGGTAACTATCACTTCTCATCTTCCATTTTACCTATTCATTTGAAATGACATCGACCTCGCGTACAAAAAAATGTAAATTTTCCAAAAAATCCAAGGTTACCTCCATTCCGAAGGAACCTATTGTAGGGCCCTCGTTCAATTCTAATTTGTACTTAGATTTAGAATGTCAACAAAAATTTTATTTAGAATGTCAACAAAAATTTTATCTGATTTCCAATGCAAGTCCATTATTCCAAGCCCTCTTTTCCAACCGAATTTCATCTTTAACCTACCGATTCACGAGTTATTCGATCGTGTTGGTTTGTCTGAGTTGTTTCAATTCTGGGGACCATATTACGAAACCTCAATTCACATGTTTTATGCCAATTTTTCGTTTTCACCAAACTCTTTACAAGTTTCTAGTTAGGTGTACGGACAACGCATAACTATCACGTCTCGTAAGCTCAACGAGATGTTGAATTGCATAGGCAACGAGAGAGCCTCTCACTACTACGAGCCTTTCATCGAGCCTTCTTGTGTCGAAACGAGTGAATACACTCAGTTTCTCCGCTCCGTTGTGAAAAATCTCGACATTCACCTTCCCCCTAAACCAAAAGCCAATGACTTGAACGTCACGGCTCGTCTTGTCCACCACATGATCTCCTACAACCTTCTACCTAGGGATGATCATAGGGATCACGTGAGTGGTATGGATTTGCACATTCTTTACCACATTTTTACTGGATCCAACTTTAACGTTGGTTATGTAATTTTAAAAAGAATGATTGATCTTTTTGAAAACTCGTCCAAGTCAGGTCGTTCAATCTTTTGTTGACGGAAATTTTCTACCAACACGGTGTCAACTTTCCTTCCTCTAAGACACCTCTCTCGGTTATGAGAGTCGACACCTATACCGAATATACCATTGTGATGATGGGTACTGTGGAAAATACCGACGGCAAGTGGATCTTCAAAGCCGATCATCCGGGTTCGACATCACAGTCACTCCAACACGAGGGCGCTGAGCAAGACCAAGAACAACAAGCTGAAGCAGCTAGTCGTCCTCGTCAATCAACAACCCGCCGGATCGAGGCGTTTTTGCACGACCACCAGGAATTTTTGGAGAATTCATTTGAGAGAGTCCACCGACTGCTTGACACGATGGATGCCCGCATCTCAACATTGGATCGGCGGTTCGACGAGACACAAAACCGACACTGGGCTGGAATTTTTACCATCTCGCTAGAGGCCACACTCATAACTGCTCCACCTCCATTGGACAATCCCTCTGTGGGGTAGGTTCGTTCTTCTGTAATCTTTTCGAACAATTAGAAGATTTTTTTGTAACCTATTTTACTTTTTATTTGACATAATAAATGATTTCGGCATTTATATTTCGATTCGTACAATGCATAATTATTAATTGTTAACTCTTTCACTAATTGATTTCAAATCGGATGTTATATATGTTGAATGTTATTGATTCGATGTTTCGATGCTATTATTTTTTAGTTTCTTTGAGATATTGATTCGATGCTATTGTTTTTGTGTTTCTTTGGCATAATGGAGGCGATACATACAAACGTTTTCATGCAAAAAAAAATTTAGATTGAAGAAAACAATAGGCATAAATTTTTCATCAAAATATAAAATTATATAATACGGAAAGTTATAAAACTTCAATATATGAAAACAAAATTTCTATGTTTGGCTCGTTTGACTCAGCTCGTTTAGGCTCGACAGGCTCGATTGGCTCGGATCGGCTCACTCGTTTAGGCTCTAGGCTAGCGAGCCGGCACGAGCCAATTTTTTTTAAAAAAAGCTCGACCGAGCCTGATGTGCAACGGGAGCACATCATGGAACTAGCCTCAATGAGCACGCTTAATTTCAATAATTTTTGTGCTCATTTTCCACGAAGCTTACCTTTGGAAACAATGCCCGAGTCAAATCGGGAAAAGTCAAGAATTTTGCTTGGTGGGCGGCCGAGCATGTCCTGCCACGACGCGCCCAGCGCGCCACTGTCCGGCCACGACGCGCCCAGCGCCCAGGATCCGGGCCATGGCACGCCCAGCGCCCAGCCCAACGACCACGACCCGACGCCCAGCGTCCCGCCTCAGGGCCATGACAAGCCCAGCGCCCAGGATCCGGTCCATGACACGGCCAGCGCACAGGATCCGGGCCATGACACGCCCAGCGCCCAGGATCCGGCCCCTGACACGGCCCACACGGGCCAGGACACGGCCACCCGGCATGGCCCAACGAGCCAAGATACGGCCCACCATGGCCAAGATACGGCCCACTCGTGCAATGTCCAGATTCACTCGGCACATTCGATCACCAAATCTTCAGAATCATAACAACCGAGTGAATCCCATGATTTTTGCCAAGTTTGCTGCATTGGACACGAGTTCATCCGAAGCGTCCATCGGATCCGACGACCAACATTTCTTCTTAGTTTTTATGCTTTGTTTTCTTTATATTCCGAACACTTGCATTGTTT
>QAOC01018296.1:229702-249164 GCA_003255005.1 Begonia fuchsioides
TTTGATAATCAAAGAGCTTCGAGCCTTATTGTCAAATTCCCTCAGCCGACCTTGCTTCTCCGGTGCGTCATATCCGGCCAAGCATCCGTCAACCCTTGCAAGTGCACGGTGCGTAATATCCGTGTGCAAACCAAGGTCTACCGTGTCAAACACTTCGATTGCTCGAGCGTTTGACTTGATTTCCATCCACCAGCCACCTCTAACCTTCCCATTACCGAAACCATCCCCGAGCATCAACACCACCTCCACTTCGAAATTCACCTTATTTTTCCATCCCGAGCCATATCAAAATCCATCCGAACCATTCCAAATTTCCCGCGACCCATTCCCATAAAAATACCTCTTTTCCATAGCCACCACATAAAATACGCTTCTGCACGACAAGTTTCCGAACGGAGTGCGATCACGGACCACATCGGCTACGTGACCGTGCGTTCGACCACCCCCGACGTGCCAACCTCACCCGAAGGCACATCAGAGCCGGCTCGAATAGGCTCTACAGGCTTGACAGGCTCGGCTCATTTAGCTCGGCAGGCTCGACGAGCCGGCCGTCCCGGGCTCGAGCCGACTCAATTGCCAGCACTAGATGCGGCCAGCGCCTATGACGTTGCAGCGAGGTTCATGTGCGGACAGGCTCGGCTCGTTTAGCTCGGCAGGCTCGACGAGCTGGCCGCCCCTGGCTCGAGCCGGCTCAATTGCCAACACTAGATGCGGCCAGCGCCTACGACGTTGCAGCGAGGTTCATGTGTGGACCCAGGGCTCGAACCAACTTCCCTTACCACCCAAATGCTTCTTCCTAGCTTCTCGCTGCAACTTTGGCAGCCAAGCTCCGCCGCTGCTACGTGGCTGCCCTGCAACTCAATAACGCAAAGACGCAGCCGCTAGAAAAAGCCATGGCTGCAGCGGAGGGGAATGGCAAGGTCAACCGATTGAAATCGGAAAAGCAGAGTGTTGAAGAGGAGGAGCTAGAGCAAATGATAGAGGAGCTTCTGGATTATAGGTCTATGGAGCATTCTATGTGATGTACTCTGTATTTCCTTCTTACTCTCGTTGCCACACCTCCATTAGAGCGCTCTCTCTCTCTCTCTCTCCTCCAACCATGTTTGTAGAATTGCCACGTTCTTCCACGTGTACATACATTTTTTTCAATAAAAGTTTTGTAATTTTTTTCAAAATGAGACGCTTGTGCATCACTGGAAAGAGTTGGTTTGGGACCGGGTTGTAAGCATCATAAAGAAGCAGAAGAAGCCGCCTGTTATCTTCCGGTTATCTTCTTCCGACCACTTTGCCGGAATTAAAGAACAGAGGGTTCGGCACTTCAACATTACCCATTTTTGCTCATCATTCGCCTCTACCTTTTGCTTCATAAAAGCCACAACTTCCTGTGTTCTGTTGATACTTCTGTTACTGTAGGTTAACATTAGTATCCCTCTCAACTCCACCTTTTCATCTTCACATTCACAGCACTACCCAAAGTGAAATTGGATTGATCTGATTTTAAAGCATCTGCATTATTATTAACCATCATAATTCTTCACCGCTCTGTTTTCAACCAGGACGCTATAATTCTTACTCCCTCGTCGAATTGCAAGGAGAGAGGTAAAATGGTAAAGCAGTCAAATCGAATCATAGTGTCCCCATTTATAGAGAGCACGAGAATCTCATCTCTGATCTCCGTACGAATTCTTTCGTCTGCGGGAGATGCCTCCTGTTCATCACCCGCCATCGCCATCTTCTGCCGCTTCAGAATTGGAGAACACTAGAACGCGCTTTGTCTTCTCCGTTCGTAAAAGCAGAGGAAATAGTTAAGTCTGGTTATCTACAAAACACGGACAGAGCCATGAGTTTTTGTCTTGATTTAAGATAATATCTCCGGGTACGACGATGACAAAGAGTGTTGTCGGCCGGTGTCGAAGAGAGGGCGGGCCATTGACAGCCATCAGTCCTCACCGCCCCCTCTCTCTCATCGCTGCAACGCCCAACTCCAGCTGTCTTCACGCAACAACCATAAGAGGACCCGATCAACAAGTATTCAGACCAACCTCTTGACTTTTCTCCCCTCTGCCTTTTTCCCCAAAGACTGCTGCTTCTTTTCCCCCTGGGAAATTTCTCTGCTCCAACAGCAGCCAACGCCCGGTCTCTTTCCTCCCCCTCTCCTTGCAACCCAGTTTCCTTTCTTTGATTTGTCCATTTCAGAATTCCAGATCCAATGTCTCGCCGCTCCTCCCCCTCCCCCTCTTGTTTCCGACCACCCTCTGTCTCCGATCACGATCATTGTCCCCCGTCTCCCCCTCCCCCTCGGCCGATCGCCTCCCGCTCCAACCTAGCAACATGCATTTACCAAACCCACGTCGCGCTCTTCTCGGTGTCTTGGTCTTCCTCCCTGCTTTCTCGCTCTCTACACCTCCATTTTCAGCCCAATAACCATCCTTTTCATTCTCCCCCCTTTCTCTCTTCCACCACTTCTTTCCACCTCCGGATCAAATCCTTCCTTCTCTGGAACAAAAATGGTTTCAAGAACCTTACTCCCAACCTCCGCATCTTTTGGGATTTTACCCGGGTCAAATTTGGGCCCGGACCCGAGCCCCAATCCGGATTTTATATCGCTGCGGTCATCGACGGCGAGATGGCTCTTTTGGTCGGCGATCTAACTAGAGAAGCCTACGCCAGAACTAAGGCTCTCAAGCCTCAGAGCCATTGCTTTCAAGCTCTTGTTCTGAAAAGAGAGCACGTTATTGCCAACAAAATCTACACTACGGAAGCGAGATTTTGCGGCAAAACCAGAGAGATTCAGATAGAATGCGGATACAACGACAGCTCAAAGCTTTGTTTCAGCATCGACGGCAAGAGGGTGTTGCAGATTAAACGGCTTCGATGGAAGTTTAGAGGCAACGAGAGAATTGAAGTCGAAGGAACCCCGGTCCAGATCTCGTGGGATATCTACAACTGGGTTTTCGAGAAAGAAAAGAGCGATGGCCGCGCCGTGTTCATGTTCAGATTCGACGGAGAAAACGAACCGTCAACGGGTCAGAAAAATGGAGCTTCGCCGTGGACGAAGCCGCAGTTTTGGAATACGGGGATGGAGTGGAGGAAGATGAGGAAAAGCTTGTCGTGGTCTTCTATTTCGATGTCGTCATCGGCGGGGTCGTCAGCAGGGAGCTCAGTAATGGAGTGGGCCTGCAACAGCATGGATGAGAGGGACCTCTACAGCGGACCATCTGGATTTTCACTGCTGGTTTATGCTTGGAAGAAGAAGAAAGCGTAAAAAATTTCAGGCCAGACCATTCAATTTGCTCAGAAACTCAACAAGCATAGAAAGTGTAAAAGTCTGTATTTTTTAGTAATTCTTTGATCGAAACAGTTGTTATTTCATTAATTCTCATATCTGCTAAAAATCCCCCGAAAACGAAACAAGGGTTGTATTTTTGATTGATTGATCAATATTTGCAAGCCGGGAGGAGGAACAAAAAGCATCGAGCATCTGCAGAGGAGGCGCCGGCAGAAACTCTAAGAACCATGGGTAGAGTGTGGATTAGATTTTGAGTGTTGAGAGATGGTCGCGCAGTATTAAATAGTCAATTCGAAAGGAGATAGTCTGAGGGCCAATTGGAAGCTGGCACCGGAAAACACAGCGACGACGCCATTTATTACATTGCAATAGCAGCAAGGTCTTACTGAACAAAACAATAAATACCCATGGAAGTGACTCAGTCAGTCCCCTCGTCCATGGCATCTTCCTGGTGTCCGAAAGGATACGGTGTTGGTCTCGTATTATCGATCTTCTTTCTTTAATGCATTTCAGTTTACAGATTGAAAATTGTACTAGAAAGTGGATCGAATTAGAAAAGATGGAGTTGAATTCCCAATTGAATCGTTTCAGAGAAGAACACAAGTTGGCAGAGAATGAAATTCGAACATCTTAATCTGAAAGCCCCAAGAGGAGATGTTACAGCTTTAGAGCTACGCTTGAGGTGGAAGCAGAATGAATCAGGGACGACGACCGGGGAAAACAGCGTCGCTGTCTGCCGGTTCGAGACGAGGAAGCAAGGGATGGAATATCAGAAGTTGTGAACCTACTGGAATGGCTTCTCAATTTCTTCTTCTCCCTGTTCCATCCTTTATCTTCCAATCTAGCGTCTCGGACTTTGGTTTCGTTCAACCCAGCAGGAAGAACACAGTTGCACAGAGAGCCTAAAGAGAATAGCTTAATTTAACCACAACGTTCTCAGAATTGATCAGAAAAAGAGAAGAGAAACGTTCTTACCGAGGCGAGCTAGACGATTGACCCAGCTGGGGATGGGTTTCCCTGTCAGTCGAACGCAAACGTCGCTGCAGAAGTGGTTGCAGTTGTTTGTTATGAGATGGTACGCGTTTCCAGAATAGTCCTCCGCCAGCTTCTCCATGAGTGATCCGACGTCGCCGGACCCGAGATCGGTTCTTCCGATCAAAATAGACTTTCGGAAAGTGAAACCAGGGCAGTTCTTCGGTTCCACCTCGAAGATTCCGGTGGCGGACTGTTCGTGGGCTCCAAAAGCATATTCAACTCCATGTACTGCATCACTCCAAATCCATCGTTATCAACATCTAGCGCAGAATCAGAAAGAAAAAACCAAAGATCCAAGAGACCCAAATGGAAACAGGGATCTAAGAGAGAGAAAGAAAGAAAGAGACCTTGAACGCCGGAATGGTAGACACCAAGGCCGAGCCAGTAGGCGTAGCCATTGATGGGGGTTAGATCGTAGACGTTGAGGTAAACGGGCACGGCGCCGGAGTTGTTTTGCTTGGAGAGGAGCAGCATCTTAGACAACATGGTCGCCGGAGAAGGGCGGAGGAGAAGAAGACGATAGAAAAGGGAGGAAAGACTGCGAGGTCGCTTTTCCACTACACTTGTGTTCTTCGCTTTCCAGCTCCCCGGCTTGTGTTCCCACTCTCCATTAATGTTGGTCATTTTGTTACGAAAATGCCCTCTCTTTCTTCCCCGGTCGTTTTGGTAATTAAATGAGAAAGAAGAAGTGTTTTGGTAATTGGACGGGTGCTTTCTTAATCAACGCAAAACGTTTCCATAAAGAAAAAAGCCCAGATTCTCCTCGTTTGTCCTTCTCTCCGCCGAATTCCAAGTTTCCGACCAGATGGCGACGGTAGTAAGCTCTCGAAAATGCGTTCAATTACTTTATTGTGAATGATGGGGTGCACATAATTGTGGAAACATAGTTTTACAATTAGGTGCGAGCAGGACGAACCAAGACCATCAAGTTTTGTTAGGCTCTAAATCACCAAAAAGCAAGCTTTCTCATCTTTTTAATCGGTCAATCCGGACCATATTGTTTCAATAACAATCACTTTTTAATATTTTATTTCATTCATTCGATAATTATTTTTATTTTATATATAAATAGAACTGTAAATATAATATGAACATAAAACTTTAGACAAAGACAAATGTAGAAAGTAATATATTAAGAAAATTCACTAAATTTACTGTCATTATTTTAAAATATTTAGTCAAAAAGAATAGACCATAATTGAAATCTAACATGTGGCCCTATTTTGGTTCAATCATAGTCTTTAATAGTGTGATCTTGATTCATAAAATTTGATACCGAATATTAACGATCTTAACAATAACAAAGGAATAATTTTTTATTCATAAACCGAATGATAATGATAGTTTATATCCGAAGGGTTATAACTATAGTCTTGTTTGATTGCTAGAGTATCATATTCTTGGAGAATAATATTAACTCATGTAAGAAAATGAATAAATTTGTAACAAATAGTATTTTGATCCTCCAATAATAGCAAAAAATGAATTTTTTAAAATTAGATATTAAGTTACGGATATAAGAAGTTTAATTTCAGGCTTGCATGAAAGATTGGAAGTAGTAGGGTATGAATGTTGATTCTCGTGGCTCCAGAGGATCCAATTATAAGAAAACTGAGAACTCAGAGTTTTTTCCCTTTTTCTATCTGCCTCTTTGGTCTTAATAATGTTGGTTTTAAGAATGAATAATTGTCCTTCTTTGACCCTTACTGCATCGCAACTAATACATTGTAACAAAATGCAAAATCTCTCGCCTCCAGGGCCCTCACACTCCGGCTCGACAGGCTATGAGGTGGTAAATCACGGTGATTCAGCAGTTCAGAGATGGGAGGTCGACCTGTCATCCACAAGGAGTTACCCCACATTGGAGGATTAATCTCCCACATTGCGACTACCAGACATCGAACCTTGGCCGCTGTACTAAATCTACCATCCCTGAACCAACTGAGATAAGCTTGTGCGGGCAGGACAACTAATATTGTAACGACCCGATTCCCGAGCCGTCGCTCGCTTGCTGCTTTTCTTACTTACTCACTTTACTTTACGACTTGTTGGCAACCCGAGAACCGGTCCGTTACGGGATTTCTTACTTACTTTCTTACATTTGTGGAATACTTGTTACTTTTTCATTTAAAAGCTATATTTAGTTTATAAATAGTTTACAAGGAAAACCGTCGAATTAAAAGCATACATACACTCTTCATAAACAACGATTTGAATTCCACATTTTATCAAAAATACATAAGCATTTAATAATGTAAACTTACAGCGGAAGAATATAGTTCAAAATACATTCATTTCAAAAGCTTTGTAATCCATCACTCCAAAATAATATATACATTTTAATTACATCTTCAAAACATTCAAAACAGTTTGTAATATAACTTTGTGTGTCATGCATCACTCTCCGTCGGTCATCACTCAATAAACTCTATCATTTGGACACTCTTCTGCTCTAACTCCTTGGTCAGTCACTTGCACTCATTCTTCCATTACATTCCCTACATTGCAAAGCCTAAACTATGAGCCTAAAGCTCAGTAAGTAGCATAACTATAAAATGTAATGCATGAGTATGCTATGTTGTTAAAATAATGCACAATTTCATTCATGTAATTACAGGATCTCAAGAACACCGCCCTCCACCTACTTCAACTTCTACTGATCTTGGGCCCACTTACTACTTGGAGTGTTTAGACCTGTAATAACCATTTACTTTACTGCTCTGATATTCAAGTTCTCATAGTCACATAGTCATGCATCATACTTGTTTTACAACATAATTAGCGTCTCATATCACTAATCATATCTCGTTTACCTCCAACTACGTTGTAAAACAATGCATGAAATCATTTCGTTGAAATTTTATAAAACTATGATGCATGACTATGTGACTATGAAACATTACTTAAATCACATTAAAAATAATATGAAACAAGTATATCATCAAACATGTCATGAAAACAAACATACAATGCACATCAAACATACATCATAATCTTTGCAATGTAGTCTCACTTAAGGGCCAAACAATCTTAATACTAACTTACCTTAGCAACTATCTTGAATCAATCCACTTGAGCCTCTTTTAATCCAATTGAGGACCTAAACATATAGATTATTTAAGGATAAGAATTCAGGTAACATAACTTGTTTTATTGTGTAGAGTCATAACTTTTTATCCCAACTTTGAACAACTAAAACTTCCTCTATATTGATTCATTCGTGATGCTACAGGTGTCAAATTATTCCTTAAAGAGTCTACTATAACTTCTTAGAAGACACCAAATTCCCAAAACTAACGTAGCATAAAGTGTCGATCAATGTTGACATAATAGTGAGCATGCATCTCTAGAAACCAATGACTGGTCGACCCAACCTTGGAGGAGTCGACCCATGCTGACAAAACATAGAGCATGCATTTTTAAAATCAGGAACCGGTCGACCGCTTAAATCAATGTTTCGACTGCTGTTCATAAATAGAGAGTAAAAATTGGGAACCAGTCGACCGTTACCGGTCTACCTAACTTACAAAACGGACGACCTAACTTACAAAACGGTCGTCCGAATTCCTCTCCCAGTTTTCGTCTACAAACTTGCAACATCCATAACTTTGTCTACATAGCTTTGAATTGAGTGATTCAAACGGCTATAGATCACTCAAAGAGTATAATTTAACTCTTATAAAGGACATAAACTCAAATTCGTGCTACAATTTGACCGAATCTAAAAAATCCTAACCTTGCACACAATCAATTAATTTTCTAACAATCTACATGAGATCCTTCATTTTTATCCATCAATTCAACCAATACCATCATATTATTCTTACTGATTCTAAAAGAAACTCAGAGGATATAAAAATTACCTTGAACTTCAGTTTCCACGAAAGCTTTAGAGTTTTCTATTCTCCCCTTGATCAAGACGTGAGAACTTAAAGTAAACTAGGGACAAGAAGTCGTGCTGGTAGGGAAATGGCAGACCATGTCTTCTTGTCTCCTTAATTAAACAAAAATCGATGTTTCTCTCACGTCCATCCATTAGGATTTCTCCAAGTTTTTGTTGACTTTTCAACTTAAATCGGGAAAGTGTCGACCGCTCGTCAATGGTGTCGACCGAAGGAATTCCCGAGGGTTATTTGTGTCGACAATTCGATCCTCGGGTCGACCGAAAGTATTCAATTGTGTCGACTCCTCCTCGATCCTGGGGTCGACCGAAAGTGTTCAATTGTGTCGACCCCTCTTCAATCCTGGGGTCGATCGCTTAACTCAAGGTGTCGACCGCTTATTCATGGCGGTCGACCGATAACAAGGTGTCGACCGCTGTTCATAGCAGTCGACCGGTTGACCTATATTCTCTTCTTTAACTTCAACCTACTAAATTGCTAAAATCAACAATACTTTAATTCTTCAATATTTACTCAACATTCATAAAACAAATCTTAAACACTTCCATCTTAAAGTCACAAGATTCTAAAATAAAAATGAGGGTTATTACAAATATGCTCTACCTATTAAATACGGTTCTATGATTGGTCCGCGATCCCTATTGATGATAACAAAATTTAACCACAGCCATATTCTATTAAGACGGACGAGGAGGTAGAATTAGCAAATATGATATTCCTAATCCTACTCCCAATTGCGATCGCCGAACAAGCTTTTGTAACATTAATGCAAAATTAATCATTTCTTCTTCGTTTTCTTCTTCTCGCTTTCACTTCACCTTTTTTTGTTCATTCTCCATCAACGTCCCTCTCCTATTTTGACTTTTTTTAATTCAAATATAACACACAACTTTTTCCATGTACCTTAAGTTTAATTAATGTTAATGATGAACGAAGTTAACCTATGTTGATCGTTAAGATTAATTGGTTTTTGAAGAAATAAATTCTTTAAACGAGTTTAAGTCCTTCTAAAGAAATTAAGTGAATTAGTTGATGGAACTATAGCAACAAACATTACTCAATTTGGAGGTTTGTAAAGAAAGTTATGGGTTTTTTAAATTTACAATTAGTAACAACCACCGGGTTGAAAATTGATAACTGAGTAGTTTCAATTTTTCTGTTTTATCATGCTACAGATGATCTTAAGTGACAAAGTAATCTTCTAAGCAATTATAGAAGATATCAAAAGGAGAAGATTGATAGCACAAAACAACTCGATTGGAGTTGTGGTGCAAAAGTTATGCACGTTAGAAGTTGACGAATGTAAACTAGACTAAGGAAATATGAACTTTTAAGCGATATTTGGTGTTTCGTACATTTGATACCTTTACGCTCTGAATTCAAAGTTTATGTCTTCTACAAAGTTAAACTAGACTCAATAAGGAAAATAATTGCCTTTGGATCATAGAAATCTAAGCTGGAGATCAAAATTTATGAAAAATTTAACTGGCGGTTGACACCTTGATTGCCGGTCGACACCTTAAGACTCTCGGGTTTGAAACTCGGTCGACACTTTGACACAAGCGGTCGACACCTTGAATTTTCAAGGTATAGAGGTCGACCTATGAACAGTGGTAGGTCGACACCTTGTGTAAAACCGGTCGACGCCTTGTTTAAAGTGTCGACCGCTCCTTGATGATATCAAAAAATTCTTCGTCTTCCATGCTTGAAATTGTTTAAAAACTCATTTCTCCCAGCTGATAACCCATTTTCCCGACCTCTCTTTTCCCTCTCCTGAGTTGTCTCAACCTCCAAGTGAGATTTTGTGAGTTTTGTGAGTGTTTGAGAGTGGGTTTTTGAGTTGGGTACTCAAATTGGTGCAAATGCGTGTCTCGGAAGCTTGAGATGTGAAATGAAAGTTTGAGCTATGAAAGTTGAAGCCTAGGTACATATTTCTACTGCTATTATGCTCAATTGATGGTAGGATTATTGTTAAATAGACGTGCGTGAAAGAGATTTTAAGTGAAAACTTAAGGTTTCAAAAATGTAAGACAAAACTGACTGATTTCATAAAACGTATGTTGTAGTGGGTTGTTGGCTACGAATTAGGCCACGACTTCTTCATATGAAATGTAGTAGGCAGAATAAGAAAGAGATTGATACCAACTAAATGGAATTTGAATAAGTATAGAAAGAGTTATGAGCCCTGGAAATTAGTTGAAAAATAGAAATAAAATATTAGGTACTTATTTTAGTTAATTGTTATTTTTAAGATGTTCTTGAAGACAAGTCAAAGAAATTAAAGGAAAGTGAATAAGAATTCAGCTTGGAAACGAGGTAAGAACTCATTGCTTTCGTTTTGCCCTTCGAGGCTTACATCACAAAGGCTGTGCTGAGAATTGTATGCCCACTTTAGTCATAATAAGTATGATTAATAAGATAATGTGAATGTATACGTATAATTACTGTTTTGGGGTGCATCACAACGTGCACCGGCCCTATATTGAGGGTTTGATTGGTGTAAACCTATTTAGGGTGCATCACACCGTGCACTGACCCAATAATATGGGATTGTTTGGTGTTGTGTGACATTGAATTTAGTTTGTATCTTATAAGTAACGCCTAAGTATGTAAAACACGAAATGAACGATAAAAGTAAAGTTATGATTATCTTGAAGATGTTTGTACATTGAATGCTTGAATGATATTATGCTCACAAGTATGTATTTTTATGATAAATAATCAAGTTATGCGTGCATTCATATTCATGCATCATGTTTCAAGAAAAGTTACGAAAGTATTTTATCAAGCATAATTTCAAAACGTCGTCTAACTGTATGTTGAGAATGAGATATGGGGAAGGCTGCCTTAAGGGAGGCCATATGGTGCTAATTCTCTATCCCGAAAATTCTCTCATACGATGCATGAAAAATATCAAGATTAAGAAACTCAGGGGTGAGGTTGATTTGGCTGCCTTTTCGAGCGGGCATATGGTGTCATTATCAGTCTATTATGTCAAGATCAAGATCAAGTATCAAGTTAAGAATCAAGATAAAGAACAAAATGAAGCATGGTTTTAAGCATGACATGAGCATTTTAAGCATGTATGTGATATGATTTCTTATTGAGCTTTAGACTCATTAGTTAAGCTTTGTGATGTAGGTGATGAAGCTCGGGATGATGAATTTAGTCCACATCACGTGCCATGATACGTGGATAGAGCTACTTTGGAGAGGGATGTTTACGAAACCGAGTGACGACCCGTGGGTGAAGGAAGAAATACGTTTTAAATATTTTATTAAGTTTTATGAAAACTTTGTTGGGTCGTGTTTTGAATTATCATGTTAAGAACTTATGTTAAGTAATTGGATGGACAATGCTTGAATGTTTTGTGCTATTGCCTATCTATGACATGTAATGAAGGAAATGATATTTTGATATATATTTCTATGACGTGTTTTATAAGTATGATGAGATCACATTTTTAACAGTTTTTAATGTTTTACGTTTCCGCTACGATTTTAAATCAAGAGTTTTGAACGAGATTTTAAAAAGAAAAACTTTACCGCTGTTTTTAAAGAACGGAATGTTACAATGTTTCTCATTTGTCATTTTTTCTTCCTTTTATACAATTCTAGCCGACACAAGTTCACCAAAAATATTTGTTAAAATTATAGATCTTCATCCACGTGTTAATTTCATTAATCCCAATGAGTTTTCAATTAACCTACTCAATAAATTTGAAAAATGTTATCCAATTGATAACTATTTAATTTAGATAATTTTATGCTTATCCTCCCATTATACATTTTTACTGTGCATGCTAATTATTGTTGTAAGGAAGGTAATAAATGACAAATTATAATTGACTATATCAAGTGCTCTTTAATTTAACAGTTATAGATCTAAGTGTAGAATAAGAAGGTAAATCAAATATTAGTATTTGATTTATCATATTTTAAGCTAAAATAGATAAAAATTAAAATAAAACTCGGACTACATGAATGCATGTAACATTTGCATAAATATCTTTAACATAATAATAGATCACTAAAGTTATATAACAAAAAAGCATATTAAAATGCATAAAATACGTTAGCTCTATACGTATGACCAGCAACGAGAAAGAATAATCAACATATGATAAGGAAAATCAAATGAAGAGAACCTTGTGTTTTGTTAACTTTTAGGTTAGTTTTGGTCATCCACTCTTCAGGTTTTGGTTCTCCTCCGTTTTGTTTGGTTCTATTCGGTTTTTTCTCTTTTTTTTTATCTCAATTTTGGTTAGGTTGACCGGATTTTAGACTGTTTTGCAATTTAAAAGTTATATAGATTTCATAAATTTGGTTTTATTATGGTTTGGTCAATTTCTTCATAATCAAAACGAAACCAAATTAAGATTTTCTAAATTAGACCGCATGAATGCTCTAAATTGTTGTTCAAACACACGTCGTTCAATCGCGGATTCATACTCTGATACCGAATTGTCTGAACTCGACTTTGAGAATTGTTCTAAGCCAATTAAAAGAAATACATGCTATTTGATTAAAATTTTATAACTTGATAAATTCAAAAATTCAAAACATGCACAAAATTATCAACCCAAAAAGTAATTCAAAATGCATCCGTATATATAGCTCATCTCATTTGAAATCAACAAATCAATTTTGTTATCCCATGAGAATAGCCGGATAAATCATCTCAATTCGAATCTACAGTTCAATTTTCTTATCCCACAAGAATTGCGATTTCAAGAATACAAATACACTTGGAATGAATCTCTTGATTTTGACTATGATCCATGACATGTGAGCAGATACAGGTAGAGATTGCTTTTCGCCTAATGTCGAAATTTTATTTTTATCAACTTCGATAAAAACCGAGCATAAATGTCAAGTTTAGAGCATAAGGAGCTAAATCTCCTTCGTCAGCATCAACGAAAGAACAAGAAAGAGATCCACCCAACTGTTAGCATTGCACTCCGTACTTCTGGTAGATGGATACGTCCAAGCCACAGAAGAGCAATAAAATACACATACAGCACCTAAATCAACCTGCATTGCCAAAAAGAAATCCTTGCCATGATTAGGCACAGCTGTCAAATCTTCCTTTCGGTAGATTTGCGGGGCACCTTCCTTTATTTTCCAGAGAGCAACCCTAGAACAGATGTATTCAATTCCATGATAGTATTATACAGAGAAAAACTAAGTTGTTTGAGAACATATGTGCACAAATAGAATGCTTCTCCTTGGAAAAAACTTACAAGGCTAAAGTGGGGCGCTTCGCAGCATTTTTGGCCGATTATCAGCAGTACCTGCATACTAGGGCATAAAATTTTGTTGATTGCTAGTTACAAAGAGACAGATTGAATGTAAAAAGAGCTAGTTAAAAGAGGCTAAGCAGATTTAGGGACACATCATATTATCAATTGAAACACTAACTGAGATAATTTACAAAAACTCGAGGTGTAAAATCAGTCAAAGCTTCTGTAACAAAAAAGGAAAATAAAAGAAAAAGTCGCAACGATTTATCATTGACTTAGTTAAGTGTAAAAAGGAAACTAGAGATCTCGCGCTCAAGATGCTACAGTAACCATCATTCACTTACAAACTAATTATTCTTTAATTAGAAGTCTGTCCATCTTCTACACCAAGGCCATATAAAACACCAGCATACTTCTCCGTTGATCCTTTGAAAAAGGTATCTCTCAACTTCCTAAATGTGGAGGACGTGAGCAAGCTATCAGAGCCAGCTTGATGACACACACCAACCCTCTCGACTTCCAGCAGCTCTGCAAGCTTGTTCAACCCACCATGCAGACTATTGCAGAACTTCATCAAGTGTTTGATATCATAAAGCACTGGAAAGTATACATTGATTAACTCGAAGAAACCTGCCTGGGAGTCTGGTAAACTTCGACAAGTCAGGAGTTTGAGCAAGTACCCAAAATCATAGGCACTGTGAAATGTGACCCAAGTAACATCATCATTTAGCACTACGCCAGAAGACATCAGCAGCTCACCAAAACGATTCGCATCAATACCCTTCTCGCTGTTCTTGGCAAAATCAATCCCACATTCACGCAAAAGCTCAATGGATTCGCTTGCAAAGATGTCTTCGCTTATGTTGAACTCTCGGAAATTGAATTGCCAGATGCAATACTTATCAGTTCCACAGGTAGGCAGATTACCTTTCTCATCAGAGAATGTGAGACCCAATTGAATCAATTTCAACATATCAACATTGTCTTTCAGTGTTTGGAAGTTAAATTCATTAATATTCTTAAAATTCCCCAAAGGACGCAGCACTACTCCGGGAAACTCGGTATCCATTGCTATGTACTTAAAGTCGTCAACAATTTCACGAATAAGGGCAAACTCTTCATCGAGGTTGTCATTCCACACCTCTCGTATCTGAAATGAGTCTTCTTTGAGTAAATTCGACATATGAGCTGTAAAGAAAAAAGCAACAATACCACAAACCCAGATCTGTATGGAAGCTCGTGCTTCAGAAATCCAATGTAAAACAAAAAAAAAATCAACAATAGGAATCGTTCCTCAATAGGAGCCTCAAGAATCGAGCAGTAGAAATACCACCACAAGATGAGCAAAATCGAAATCTTCGACCAATAACCACAAGAAAAGTGAGAAAATAGTAGAATTCGAGGAATCACAGTTGATCTGAAACAAATGTAGGAAAATAGAGAAGGAAAAAAGGAATCAGGTAGGGCAAGAAACGGATCGAGACACTGCTTTCATAGAACTGTGAAAGAAGAATGAAGGGGGAGATCTGACCATCAAGTGACGAAATTGAGAGGCGAGATTCGCAGATCTACTAGGTATAACAAGGGAGAATAGCTTCGATGGACGAAGCTTCGAGGTCAACGAGAGGAGGCACAGAGAAGGAGAAACGAGAACTCAACTAGGGTAGATCGTGGCTCTCTGGCGAATGAACTTGTTAGTTAAGATATTAACCTGTAGAGCAATAATTAAGGAACAATGCGGCGTCGTTTGAAATGGAGGAGTAACGACGTCGTATCAATCCGTGTCGTACTTGATTTCTTAATTCTCCAATTTGTTAGCCTTATCTGGGCTCAGCAATAAACGGCGTCGCATTATGAGTCTAAATTCAGATTCCTGAACCTTCCAGAGAGACTAAAAATCAGTTTATGATCAACCAAACGCAGCCTTATAAAAATCTATTTTTATTTTATTTTTTTAGAGAGACTTGCGCTAGACCGTTTCTACAAGCTTCCGCACCCGCGCCCCCCTGAGCCGAGATCATTTCTCGTATCGTCCGAACATGGCGACCAGAAAGGCTTCCAGTCTAACAAAGTCTGCTTTTGCAATCTTATGCGTCCCCAAATCTATTCAGCTCACTCCTAATCACTCTTCTTCACTACGCTCTCGTGCACCGTCTGTATTTGCTGCCTCTGCTTCTACTTTCAGTAATTCTTTTGCTTCCCTTTCTCCGCCTCCTCTTGCTTTTGGTAGAGTCTCCGGTTACAATGTCAGCATTTCATCCGCTAAGTTTCTGGCTAACGCTTTCATCAACAGTTTTCATTCTTCTGCTCCATCTTTTTATCCCGCTACTAGCGCTTCTCAGGTTTGTCTATAGCTGAATTTCTCTATTAGAGTTTATAAGGATGCCGAATTTATATTATAGAGCATGCTTCATCAAGCCTGACATCTTCTTTATTGAGCCACTAGATGAGAGTTTAGAGTTTTAGTGATCAGAAAAGCATACTTCATCAAGCCTGACAGCTTATTTATTGGGCCACAAGATGAGAGTTTAGAGTTTTAGTGATCAGAATTAATCTCTCATTTGGTAATCTGGAGTGGATTATGCTATGTTCTAAACAACGTTTTTACAGGCTAACCAATCAGAGTTCACCGAAATGGCATGGGAAGGTGTAGTTGGTGCAGTTGATGCTGCGCGTGTTAACAAACAACAAGTTGTGGAGAGTGAGCATTTGATGAAAGCCCTTTTGGAACAGAAGGACGGTCTAGCTAGGAGAATATTCACCAAGGCTGGGCTTGACAACACGTCAGTTTTGCAAGCCACTGATGATTTCATATCTCAACAAGGCAAGGTAATTATTTACTTTCTTGTTTGCGATGGCTACTGTAACTGTCTTAGAGGCTATTAATCTTGTGACAGGTAATTGGTGATACTAGTGGTCCAATCATTGGTACACATCTTAGTTTACTCCTAGAGGCAGCTAGAAAGCATAAGAAAGACATGCGAGATAATTTTGTGTCAGTAGAACATCTTTTGCTTGCCTTTTATGGTGATAAGAGGTTTGGGCAGCAATTATTCAAGGACCTCAATCTCAGTGAGAAAGATTTAAAGGATGCCGTTGAAGCTGTTCGCGGGAGTCAAAGAGTGACAGATCAAAGTAAACACTCATGCTAAATATGTTGTGTCTAAAGTATTAGCATGTCTTGGATAAAAATATTAGACATTAGTTTTGTTCTTAATCAATGATCTCGTGAAGACAAATTAGTTTAGATGTTCAAAAAAAAATTTACACCTTCTTAGAGATGTTTACTATAGTAGTGGTTCTTTATTGTCACCCTCTATTTTGTTGTTAGTTTTCACCCTCTTATTATTTTCCTTAGATCCTGAAGGGAAGTACGAGGCTCTGGACAAGTATGGTAATGACTTAACTGAACTTGCAAGGCGTGGCAAACTTGATCCTGTTATAGGTAGAGACGATGAAATTCGACGATGTATCCAGATCTTATCCAGGAGAACAAAGAATAATCCAGTAATTATTGGCGAGCCTGGTGTAGGAAAAACTGCAATCGCTGAAGGGTACACTATTTGAAATATTTCATTCTATTTTAGTTTTTATTGTTATTTCATTTTCTTTTAGTTTTTAAGATCATATTTAGTCATTTCATACGAGCAGTGAATTGTATGCACTTTAACTAAATATTTTGTTATGGTCGTTCACTGATACGGAGCATGAAAACATATGTTTTTACTGGTCTATTGGAATCTCTAATCGTAATATATATGCTAATCGTTTTCACCTATATCAAGTTAATAAAACTCTTAAGTTAGTAATTTGTTATGTGAGATTTATATGCTATCTTGCAGACTAGCTCAGCGAATAATTAATGGTGATGTACCTGAGCCATTGATGAATAGAAAGGTTGGGGTTTTGTTCTTTCTCCAATCTTGTTGTCTAAAATTATTGTGTTTTGTTGTATAAATCTCATCATACATGTATTTCTTTTGGTAGTGTGAACAGCTCATCAATTTTCTAAATTCTCCATTAAAGTTATTTCTCGGAGCTTGTTAGTGATTGACTACTCTATTTTCTCTCTTCATTAATATGAAAACCATCTTTTCTTGACATTTAAAAAAATATATTATTGAAGACAAAAAAATTGTTTGAACACCTCTCAAATAGTATTGTACGCCATAGGTGAGCTTGATGTTTTAAACTTTATTTTATTTTTTGTTGAGCGTTAAGTTACAGCTTTTTTGTCATGACTTTATGTCAAATACTTTTTAAATTATGGTTTTGGCCTATTCTTAGTCAGAATTTTTAAAAATATTCCCTTTGTGAATAAAAGACATAAATGCTTATTTATTTTCATCATATTTACGTTGCAGTTGATCTCCCTGGACATGGGTTCGCTTCTTGCCGGTGCTAAGTTTCGTGGAGATTTTGAAGAAAGGTTGAAAGCTGTTCTGAAGGAAGTTACATCTTCAAATGGGCAGATTGTTTTGTTCATTGATGAGATTCATACGGTGGTTGGTGCAGGTTTGTCCCAAATTACATGCATTAAGAAGAATGTTTTAGGACAATATTTTTCTCAGCTTTGATGACTGATATTAATCAAGGTATCAATAAATGATTGTATTTACTGTCAAACCTTAGCAAATTGCTTGCTTAGCAGCTTTTTGGACATATCTCCGTTCTTTTAGTCTTTTATATACCAAATGACTATTTGTCAATAATAGTGTTGATAGAATTTATGAGATGAAATTCTTAATTATTAAACATCATCTTGCGATTTCTTATTAAACATTATCATCAACTACAATCACTACATTAATTTCTAAAATTTTTATACTTTAACAAATTGGTTTACACTGTTACCACGCTTTCTGAATTTTATCGTCAATATATGAAAAATATTAAACAAAGAGTTTGTGATCTGCACAATCAGCTTCATGTTTGATTGAGTTGGTTGTTTTACACTTCTAGCGTTAAAAAAAATAAAAAATAAATATAATACTTGATGAGTTAGCGAAAATAATGTAGTTACATATCAATTAAATTTGTGTAAGTATTTGGTTTGAACTTCTCCTTTATTGTAGGACCAAATGGTTTTTTAATTGATTTTAGTGACTGAGGCTTAGCAGGGTGATATGCAAGCAATTTAGAAATTCATTTACTTACCAATTCCTGGTATCCGTGTGTTATGATTCATGTTTAGGGGCCACAAGTGGTGCAATGGATGCTGGCAACTTGTTGAAACCAATGCTTGGGAGAGGTGAACTTCGATGCATAGGGGCAACTACACTTAATGAGTATAGAAAATACATTGAGAAAGATCCAGCTCTTGAGAGAAGATTTCAGCAAGTATTTTGTGATCAGCCATCTGTTGAAGACACTATTTCAATTCTTCGTGGATTGCGTGAGCGCTATGAGCTTCATCATGGTGTTAAAATCTCTGACAGTGCCCTTGTTTCAGCAGCAGTTCTTGCTGATAGATATATTACAGAACGATTTTTGCCTGACAAAGGTGGATATGAATTCCAGACTCCAATTTCAGTTCCTGTTATTTAAAAAAAATCTCCTGCATTTTAGTATCATATCTTATTTTACACAACCATTCTTGAATTTAAATAACATGCCTACTGCAAGAGAAAGAAATTACAGATCTTGTTACGGATAATCTTCATGTTCCCTATGGTAAAGGAGATACCCTGGTCATCTAGTTTTAGCCCTTAGGATGATATGTATGGAGAATGTATTTTTCCTATGTTACTGGAATTTCCTAATGATTTCTTGCATGAATAATTTAGACGGGGTTAGATTTTCGTGTTTGGTTGAGTTGTCTGGAAAGTTTTTACAAAGTATTGAGCTCCTTGATGCTGTGATTCAATTATTTATATACGCTCACGTTTATTTGCCTTTGCTATTTTTTTTATCTGTACAGCTATTGATCTGGTTGATGAAGCTGCTGCAAAGCTAAAGATGGAGATCACTTCTAAGCCAACAGAGTTGGATGAG
>QAOC01018421.1:0-94967 GCA_003255005.1 Begonia fuchsioides
CGCGCAAGTGGTTGTGAGAAGGGAGGTTAGGGCGCGACGTGGTTCTTTTAAAAACTGGAAGTTGACACTCATCGGTCGACATATCTATAGTTATGTCGACCGCTCTATTACCCGAGATGATTTACTGGTCGACATACTTCCCATTATGTTGACTGATTCCTTAACAGAGGCGATCAACCGGTCGACATAGCCATACTTGTGTCGACCGTGTCCTTACCAGGTATGATGATCCGGTCGACATACTTCCTATTATGTCGACCGATCGCAGCATGGGATAATGCATCTAAGCATCATTGAATCGAATCAACCCTAGATGAATTCTGATTCCACAAAAGGTCTTCTCATCTAAAGGTTTGGTAAAAATGTGTGCTAATTGATCACTAGAGTTAACAAATTCCAAGATAATATCTCCTCTTTGCACATGATCTTTTATAAAGTGGTACCTAATTTCAATGTGCTTTGTTCTAGAGTGAAGAATAGGATTCTTAGAGATATTTATAGCACTTGTATTGTCACATTTGATAGGAATCTTAGTGAATGTGAGATTGTAGTCCTCTAAAGTTTGCTTCATCCAAAGAATTTGAGCACAGCAACTACCGGCGGCAATATATTAGCTTTCGGCGGTTGAGAGGGCTACTGAGTTTTGTTTCTTTGAGAATCATGAAACTAAAGATTCTCCTAGAAAGTGACACGTACCGGAGGTGCTTTTTCTATCAACTAAACTACCTGCGTAGTCCGCATCCGAATATCCTAATAAGTCAAAAGAGACACCTTTAGGATACCACAAACCTAAGTCAACGGTGCCACTTAAGTACTTAAATATCCTTTTAACGGCATTTAAGTGAGATTCTTTAGGAGTGGCTTGAAATCTAGCGCATAGACATACACTAAACAGAATATCGGGTCGACTAGCGTTTAAGTAGAGAAGGGATCCAATCATTCCACGATATTTCTTAATGTCAACTTCTCTACCATTTTCATCTTTATCTAGTTTAGTAGTGGTACTCATAGGAGTTCTAGAGGATTTGCAAGAGTTCATACCAAATCTTTTGAGTAATTCCTTGACATATTTTTCTTGGCAAATAAATGTACCTTCTACAGATTGCTTAATTTGGAGTCCTAAGAAGAATTTAAGCTCACCCATCATACTCATTTCAAATTCATCTTGCATGAGGGTAGCAAAACTATCACAGAGATTTTTGTTGGAAGCTCCAAAAATAATGTCATCTACATAGATTTGAATGATTAAAAAATCATCACCAAGGTGTTTGGTGAAGAGAGTTGAGTCTATTTTGCCCATTTTGAATGCTCTATCCAAGAGAAAATTCTTTAACCTTTCGTACCAAGCACGAGAAGCTTGTTTAAGACCATAGAGTGCTTTGTGAAGTTTGTAGACATGATCTAGCTTATCAAAGATTTCAAAACCCAATGGTTGTTCTACATACACTTCTTCCATTATATACCCATTTAAGAAAGCACTCTTAACGTCCATTTGAAAAAGAATGAAATCTTTATGACAAGAGTATGCGAGAAGCATCCAGATTGATTCCATTCGAGCTATTGGTGCAAAAGTTTCTTCAAAATCTATACCTTCTTCTTGGTTGTAACCTTTTGCTACTAGTCTTGCCGTGTTCCTAATGACTACACCATTTTCATCTTGTTTATTCTTGAATACCCATTTAGTTCCAATAATGGTGCGGTCCTTAGGTCTAGGAACAAACTCCCACACTTGACTTCTTTCAAATTGATTCAACTCTTCATGCATGGCCATAATCCAATTTTCATCAACAATGGCCTCATCGAACTTTTTCGGCTCAATTTGAGAGATAAATGCTACATTTCCACATATATTTTTAAGTTTTGACTCCTAAGCTAGGGTCACCTACAATATTTTCCTTATGATGACTTCTTGCATATTTCCATTCCTTAGGAAGATTCCTTACGTTGTCATCTTGTGGATCTAAAGCAGTAGAGCTAGAGGGATGATCCAAAGGAAGGATTTCTGAGGAAGCATTATCGCTATCCTTAAGAGATAAAGAGTCCATGGCATTTTCCAAAACATCATCTTCATTTAAGACGCTAATTGGTTTGGGGGCCTCATCAAAGGACACGTGCATAGACTCTTCGACCACTAAGGTTCTCCTATTAAAGACTCTATAAGCTTTGCTTGATGAGGAGTATCCTAGAAAGATTCCTAGGTCTGTTTTGGAGTCGAATTTTCCTAGGTTGTCCTTAGTATTAAGAATAAAGCATTTGCATCCGAAGGCTCTAAAGTATCTAACACTTGTTGTTTTTCCGGACCATAGCTCATAATGAGTCTTTTCTAAGATTGGATGAATAGATACTCTATTGAGGACATAGCAAGCCGTAGCAACGGCTTTCGCCCAAAAATACTTAGGAAGAGCATACTCGTTTAGCATAGTTCTTGCAAGCTCTTGCAAGGATCTATTTTTCCTTTCAACAACACCATTTTGTTGAGGAGTTCTAGGGGATGAAAAATTATGATCTATTCCATGTTTATCACAAAAGAGTTCAAATTTCTCCTTTTCGAACTCTCCCCCATGGTCACTACGAATAGCCATGATAGAAAGCTCCTTTTCATTTTGAATTTTCTTTCTAAAGGAAGATAATATATCAAAGGTTTCATCCTTTGATCTTATGAAGTAAACCCAAGAGAATCTAGAATAGTCATCAACGATGACAAATGCATAATACTTTCCACCTAGACTAGTTACCTTGGTGATGTGCCCGGAACTCATCATCAACCGGAAGGAGCAACAACTCGAAGCCGTGCAAGACTTTTAGCTAATATGTTTGTTGATTTTGCAGGTACATTTGTCCCTACATTGGAGCTCCTAGATATTCCTTCACATCATGATCAAGAACTCCCCAAACATTGCTTACAATGGAAGTATAAAGAAGAGAAGGAGTTAGCCAAAAATCCAAGATCTTCCTTGCCAAGTTCACCACCCGAGACATAACCACACTCGGTTTCAAGGACAATGGAGGCCGTATGCACCACTATTTGGGGGGGATGAAGGCTTCCAAGGAATTGCCAAGTGATATTTGATTTTGTGTTTGTAAAATACTAAGTTATTTGGGATTTTTTTTATGTAAACATTTTGGTTCAGTTTGGACCAATTTGCGGGGAGTGGTTCGGGTTGAACCATTCTCTCTTGGAGTGGTTCGGTTTGAACACCCCCCCTTTTTTTCCTTCCTTTGCTGGAGCTTTGGGAGAGTCTTCTCTTCCAAACTCCTTAGTTCCTTCTTTAGTTTGGTTTGGACGTCAGTTAGGATTTGGTTGGCTTGCAAGTGGGTGATGGGTACCCTTTTCTCACCTAACACCTACTTTTAGCTAATCATTGCCCCATAATTTAGGTTTATTTTTGTTTATTTTATTTGGGGATATTTTTGTATGGGTATGTATCCCTCCTCCCACTTTGGGAGAGGTAGAAAAGAATTTGGTAAAGTGAAGAAGCTTGAAGCTCTCTCCATCCTCTCCTTTTATCACGGCAAGGTTAGATTTTGGTGAGTAATATCCACAATCTTTCTTTGTTTTTGGTGTTGGTGTCTTGCTAGAGCCACTTAGCCCTTATTCCAACCTTCCTCCACACTTGCTTTGGGTCAAGTTAAGCTTGGAAATCACATAGTCTTCCTTCCATTTGTTGTTTTGGAATTGATGTTGTCATTGTTGGTTGCTGACGGTTGTAATGTAAGCTAATCCCCGTTCGTATCCCAAAAGTGTCCTCCGTATCAACTTCCGTTTCCCATGTGCTAATGTCCTGAAGTTTGGGCTGTGAGTTCCTCTTTTAGGTCTTGAAATATTTGGTTTGTCTTTGTGTTCCCTGTTCCTCCTATCTAAAAGTTGTGCATGCGTTTTTTCCTCCTTTCTTCTTCTGAACTCCAGCAATCTGGCAATTCTGTCCATTAATTTTCTATCCAGCATAACTCCTAGCCTACCTGTGTGTTTTCTGTGAAACCACTTGCATTGTCTTCCCCTTTGATTGAAGTTGTTGTCTGCTTATTTTCACGATCCCAGACTCTCTACATTGGGAGTTGTTCAGTCGTCTATACCACCTAATGCTCTGCCAATTGGTAATTTTGTCTGTTTGTGCTTCTAAATGTATCCCGTGCCATTTCATGAACCATACGTGATTTCACCCTAAATCTAGACCAAAATTAGTTCCTTCCCTAAAGTCTAAGTCCCCAAAATTTCAGCCCAAAAGCCTGTACGCAATTGGAGTTCTAACTGCCACAATCCCCTGTTTCGGTTTTAGTCATTCTTCACATTGGCAGATTGCATTACTTTCTCCTATCCCGACACTTCCACATTTTTGGAGCGTGTCACTTGGAAGGACCGAAGAGATCCATATGAAGAAGTTGAAGAGGTTTGGTGGATGATACAAATGACTTTGAAGCGAACGAAGACTTTGTTTGTTTCCCCATTTGACATGCCTCACATACTTTATCCTTCTCAAAGGATATCTTTGGAAGGCCCCTAACAAGATTCTTCCTAGATATCTTAGCTAAGGTATTCATACTTACGTGACCTAGCCTCTTATGCCAAGACCAACTATCACAAGACAAGTTTGCGGAAAAACATTTTTCATCCACACATATGACATCATTCAAGTCAATAGTATAATCATTTTCATTTCTATACCCAATGAATAGCATTTTTCCATTTGAAATATCATCAATAAAGCAAGAGTTAGACTCAAAGATAACTCTATATCCTTTATCACATAATTGACTGACACTTAGAAGGTTATGTTCTAAGCCATCAACTAAAAGAGCATTCTCAATAATAGGGGAGGAAAATTTTCCAATGTTTCCAATGCCAATTATTTTCCCTTTTTGATTTCCACCCAAAGAGACGTTTCCTTTCTTATGCTTGATTGATGCAAATTTTGAAGGATCTCCCGTCATATGCCTCGAACATCCACTATCAAGAAACCAAAGATCTTTCAAGGGACTTCCTTCCACCTACATAACAAATCAAACCATCTTCTTAGGTACCCAAACCATTTTGGGTCCTAGTGGGTTAGCATTGGTTCCTTTGGGAACCCATTTCTCCACTACCTTAACCTTTCCGACTCTTGAATTTAGAGGGTAGTTAAACAATTGATGTCCTATTCTATTACACCTATTGCATGCATTTGGTTTAACAAATAGGTTCTTGTAGGACTTCTTCTTCTTATGTGATTCATACCCCAAACCAGCTTTGTCGAAAGTTACTCTTTGCTACCTAGTAGCATGTTCAAGTTTTTACTGCCATTTGTAAACTCGAGAACTATATTGTTTAAATCTAAGTTTTTCTCTTTTAGTTCTTTTACTTCATCATGCAAATTCTCATGAGGTATGATATGAATATTTTCATGTTCTTTGACTAATTTAACATGCTTCTTTTTCAATTTCGTGTATTTAGTTTTAAGCATGCTAAAATCATCAAGTAGTGCATAAAAGTCGGATAGAAGATCATCCTCTTCTTCCTCAAAATTACGCTCTAAATCGCTAAGAGAGAGATGTACCTCATCTTCCTTAGCCATGAAGCACATATTGGCGACTTCTTCAAGTTCGGAAGATGTTGAGTCGCTATCGGAGTCATCCCAAGAGGCTTTCATTGCTTTCTTCTTGTAGGACTTGGGAGCTCTCTTGATCTTAGGACACTCCGACTTGTAGTGTCCCACCTTTCCACATTCAAAACAAGTGACTTCCTTGTTTTTGTCACCGGTTGCTTTGTCGCCTCTTGTTGCTCGAATTCCTTTCATTTTTCTTTTCTGAAGGAATTTGTTGAAGCGCCTTGTTATGAAGGCGATTTCTTCCTCTTCTTCCTCACTTTCGGTTTCTTCTTGTTTGCTTGAGGAAGCTTTAAGAGCTATATCCTTCTTCTTGTATATTTCCTTTTCTTTTAGTTCCTTCTTCTCATTGGCTTGCATAGTCAACTCATGGGTCATCAGAGATCCAATGAGTTCTTCAAGTTTCAGCACTTTGAGGTCCTTGGCTTCCTGAATTGCCGTCATCTTCGGTTGCCAAGCTGGAGGCAGAACACGAAAAACTTTTCGCACGCATTCCTCCTCTGTATATACCTTGCCAAGAACCTTTAGGCCATTGATCAAGTTTGTAAAACGAGTATACATACAACCAATAGACTCACTCCTATCCATGGTGAATAGCTCATACTCATGGACTAGTAAATTGACTTTACTTTCTTTTACTTGATTAGTACCGTCGTGAGTAACTTCAAGTAATCACCATATTTCTCTAGCATTTTCACCGCCTTGAATTCTATTAAATTCATTACTAGAGAGAGCACAATACAGCATGTTCATGGCTTTAGCGTTTAAACTAACATTTCTCAAATCTTGATCATTGTATTCAATTCTAATCTTAGGCACCCTAACATCATTTTCCAATTTTGTAGGAATAAATGGGCCATCTTCTATAATGTTCCAAATGCCAAAGTCCATTGCTTGAATAAATATTCTCATTCTAGTTTTCCAATAGACATAATTATTTCCATCAAATAGGGGCGGCCTAGTTGTCGATTGACCTTCGATGTTAGTGCTATTCATGTTAAAGGCCATATAAATATCATAGTGATTATAGGTTAATCAATTCAATATTCCTGCTCTGATACCAATTGTAGGATCGAGATTAACCTAAGAGGGGGGTGAATTAGATTAATAAAAATTTTCTCCGATGATTACACTTTAATCAAATTTGTGCGTACGGTTTACTCAATCTAAAACTCTAATGCGGAAAAGATAAACAACTTAATAGAGTTAGAGAGAGAGAGAGATTGACACCGGAATGTTAACGCGGTTCGGCCAACCTTGCCTACGTCCGTGCTCCAAGGTACCTCCTTGAAGATTCTTCCCGCTCAATCCTTTGAGCTCACTCCGATTGACTTACGGGTGTCAATCAAACCTTTACAGCGACTCTTCTTTAGGAGAGGCGTCACCCCTCTTACAAATTTCGCTCACAGAGTTTAATAGAAGATTTTTTGGTTACTAACCGACTCTCTCAATCAACAAATGAATATACAAGATAGAAATACAAAGATTGAGAGATGAAATGATTCTCTAAAATTTGGCAGCAATTCGGCTTTCTTTTTGCTCTTTTAAAAATCGTTGTTTCAATCCACAGCTCAGCAGCTATTTATAGATTTCGTTCTGCTCAGGCTGGATCAGTCGACATAAGTACGGGATCGGTCGACATAGATATAGCCGTTTAGACACATTCTGGAATAGCCGTTGGAGGTTATCTTCTTTTTCTGCTCTTGTTCGGTCGACATAGCTTTTGATCGGTCGACATAAGATTTAGTGATTTGTCATTGAGAAGAACTTAAGTCGACATAGATATGGCCTCTGGAGATGTATGATGTCGACACAATTGTTTAGCAGTCGACATAAATATGGCTTCTGGACATGTATGCAGTCGACATAATAGTTTATCGGTCGACATAAATATGGCTTCTGGATATGTATGCAGTCAAAACATTATTGCACAGTCGACTTAAGTTTAGCTTATGAACCTTGTAGACTTCTTGTCGTGAATATCTTGCGGTGGACACATTCTTGCAACGGTCGACATAACATTCTTCTCTGGTTAACTCATCAGTTGACATATAACGTAGCGGTCGACATACATTTATCCTCTGCCAAAAGATTAGTCGACATAACTAATGATAGGTCGACATAAGCAGGTTGCTGCCTGAAGATAGGTCGACATAGCTGGGAAACGGTCGACACAAGTTTATCCTCTGCCAGAAGATTAGTCGACATAACTAATGATAGGTCGACATAACCTATATCAGACTTAATAATTTCTGCAAAACTCAACCGATTTGTTAGACACAAGAGGTACCCTTCGATGAGGGTATTTCATATACATTATTCAAATTAACTTCTTTTAACGGTTAATCAATTTTCCAATGTATTAATGTTCATCAATCAAAAACAAAGGTTACTTTAATCGCAGATAAAGCTAACACGGACTATTCAAACACTTGAGCGACCAAAGTGTTGGAATCGGTAGACCTTGGATGCTCTCGGATGTGACTCACTGATCGGGCACTCAAGGGGTTACGGAGCTTAGCCGGATATTACTCACCGGAGAAGGGACTGTCGGAAAGAGCTTCAACCAAAAGGGTATGAAGGTGCAAAGCACAATTCTATTAAAATTCTCTCTGCCTTTTCAATGAAGGCCGATACACTTAAATAAACTAAAAAATAAAAACTAAAAATAAAATGAAAAGAAATAAACTAAGCCCTATGATTTGATGGACGCTTTGGATCAATCGAAAAAGATCTTCTTTGACTTTGGGAAGACCAAGGACGCTCCTTTTTGGTGGAAGGCTCGATCCATTAGAGATATGCTCGGCTGAATTTGAAAAGTGACTGTTGTGGACCAAGGTTTGACGAGGCTTCGGGCATCAATGGATTTGATGCGTGCTAATTTAAAATGAAGGGTCCTGATGCCTTTCTCTTCAGTTGGAAACTCGAACCAATATGGATAAGCTCGGAAAAATTTGAATGAAAGTAGTGGTTGACCGATGGTGGACTTTCGGTTGACCATGTTCCGACCATCTAGGGATTTTCTTCGTGCGAATTTGAAATGGAAGGTCCCGATGCATTCCTCTTCAGCTGAGAATCCAAAATAATATAGATATGCGCGGTGGATTTTGAATGGAGACAAAGGTGGCATGGGGAAGAGCTTCGGTTGACCATGGATGACCGCGTGTGGCTGACCGGGGTTGACCATATCCCGGATATTGAGGGATCCGCTCGTGCCATTTTGAAATTCTGTTGCCATACAATCCTGACACGCTCGGGGTAGGAGGAGGTGTCAGGGAAGATAAAGCAAATGCGAACACAATTGCAATCTGCCGAGAACAGTGGGGTCAGCAGAAAATAGGGGAGAATACTGGACGAGGCAACAGAAGGACCTGTGCGTTTGGGCTAATATTTGGTGGACTCAAAATTTAAGGGACGGGCTAGGCTTGGCCCAAAATTCAGAGCAATAGCACGTGTAGAACATAAAATGGCACGGGACTAGTTTCTAATACACAAACAGACAAAACAGGGCTTGGCAGTGCAGTAGGTAGTGAAAGACTTCGGCACAACTTTCAATTCAGAGAGTCTGGGAATGGAAAAATTGGCAGAAATCAATTTCAATGAAAGGGGAAGAGAATGCAAGTGGTTAGAGGAAAAACACGTAGGTAGATTAAAATATATGAAGGATGGAAAATATGTGGACAGAACTGCCAGGTTTCAGCAGTCCGGGTAGAGGGCAGTGGAAAAGATGAAGGCACAACTTCTAATTGATGAAATCTGGGAGTGACATGAAAAAGAAAATATTTCCAGATGTAAATGAGGAACTCACAAACCAAATATCATAACATTAGCACACGGAAAACGCAAGTTGGCACGAGGTGGCTTTTGATGCACAAAATCCATTAGATAAAGAAATAACAACAACAAATAACACCAAACAGCAAAAGACCCGAAACAAATGGGATGCAGTGAAGGCTATGGGACTTCGAAGCTTGCCTTAATCCTAATCAAGTGAGGAGGAAGGTTGGAACAAAGGCTTAGTGATCCTAGCTAAATCACCAACACCAAAGACAATCCATAACAAAGGATATTACTCAACTTTGGATGAAAAGCCGTGAGAAAAAGGGAGAGGAGCTTCAAGCTTCTTCTTTTATCCGATCTTTTTCTACCTTACAATAGACGTGGAGGAGGGTTTCATACTCCCTCCAAATTACACAAAAAGAAATAAACAAAAATAAAAACCTAAAATTAGGACAAGTGAGTTGCTAATGTAGGTGCTAGGTGGGAAAAGGGCCCCACCATCCACTTGCAAACCACCCAAACCCTAACTCACGTCCAACAACAATGAAAACACAAAGGAACTTGGAAGAATAGAACCTTCCATTAGTTCCAATAAAGTGGGGGTTGGATTGGTTCAAACCGAACCAAAAATCCAACAAGAATGGTTCAAACCGAACCATCCCTTAGGCCAAACTTCAAACCCTATAATAAATACATTATTACACGTATCTCGAACAAGAAAGTATCTCCAAGGGGACAAGCAAACCTTCATTGCTGGGCCTCACTTGCCAAACTTTGTGGGGCTCTACGATATGTGTGTTACATAGAACAAAGAAAGAGATGTACAATCAGAGTAGGGCGGATGAGGGCAGGGAGCAAACCCACAGGCGGGCGGCTCAATACCCATACCAAGTTCAAAAAGATCCTAATGCTACCAAGAAAACATAAACTTGACCTAGGTACTCAAGGGGAGTTCCAATTTTTCCACAAGTGAGGGGAAGAATTGGAACAGGATCTTAAAGATCTTCCGCTCGATAGTTGCTATAAGTAAGCTCGGAGGCCGGAATGTCTTGTCAAAATAATGTGCGTTGCGTGCCGACCAGAGATGGTATGTCGTGCATGCCAAGGCCGTTTTGTATGTGCCGCCGAGGGGTTGATCTCGCTGACCTGATTTGAGGATCCACTTCAGTGCTGCGGCTATAGTGGACATTTGCCGGTGAATGCCAAAGCGAGCCTTGATCGATGTCCAGACTTCATTCGAGAATGTGCATTCAAAGAATAAATGCTTGGAAGATTCGGGGTGACGCCCGCAGAGGGGGCATAGTCCGTCCGATTCAATAAAGGGAAGCTTATCTTTGGTAGATAGCCGATCATGTGAGGCAAGCCAAAGTGGGATGGCGAGCTTGGGCACGTAATTGAATTTCCAGATTGCTTTATATGCGGGCTTGGGGGGGGCCGATGGCCTGAAGAAGTCATAGATTGTGGATGACTTCTGATTCAATGCCCACATTTTAAGGAGTTCATCAGCATGTCTTTCAGAACCCGTTTTATCAAGTATGGTGGTTCGGATGCCAAGCAATGCCTTGATGAGCGGGGAGCCCCGGTAGCCGGAGGACCAGGACCAAAAGGAGGCACCCTTAATATAGAAGTGATGGATCCAGCGGACCCAAAGGGAGTCTTTCTTGAGGTGGATGGCCCACAAGTTTTTGCTAGTAGGGCCGAATTCCACGCTTGGATATCTTTCAACGCGAGACCGCCTTCATCTTTGGGCAGGCAACAAGATGGCCAAGCAATGTTTGCGAAGCGCTTTCCCCATAGGAAGGATCGACATATGCTTGTTAGTTTGGCCCGCACACCCGCCGGAAGGGCAAAGATAGAGAGCCAAAAGCACTCAACTCCTTGGAAGATTGATTTTATGAGCTCAATTCTTCCAGCGAAGGAAAGGCTCTTAACGTTCCAAATTTGGAGATACAATCGCATTTGTTCGATTAGTGGGTCGTAGTTTGGCATTCGAAGGCACGGCCCAAGAGGAATGCCGAGGTATTTAGTTGGAAAAGACCCAGCGGCCAAGGGGATGGCTGACCGGATGCAGGCAAGATCCTGGTCAGGGATCCCCGCAGCAAAGAAGGAAGATTTGTCGGAGTTCATGATAAGGCCGGATGAGGCACTAAACTCACTAAGGCAATCAAGAATGCTCTTGATCGAGATTAGATCTCCCCTGGCAAGGAGAATCAAATCATCGGCGTATGCAAGGTGGGAGATCCCAAGTGGTTGGCACATGGGATGGAAGTTGTATCCCGAGGAGGGAAGACGAGCTCGAATGAGCCGCGAGAGGTATTCTAAGGCAATTACAAAAATATAAGGAGAGATGGGATCCCCTTGCCGAATACCTTTGGAGCCTTTGAAGTGCCCATGTAGTCGGCCATTGATTGCTACCGAATAGGATGCCGTGGTGATGCATTCCATGATCCACTTGACGAAGAGGGACGGAAAGCCGAGGGCCCCAAGCATTTGTCGGATGAAGGCCCAGGAGACCGAGTCGAAGGCCTTGCGGAGGTCCACCTTGATGAAGCATCTCGGGGAGGATTTCTTTGAGTTATACTTTCGGATAAGTTCCTGCATTAAGTGAACATTGTCGTTCATGGATCGCCCTTTGATGAAAGCCGATTGTGCTTGGTCAATAATATCTGGGAGGGTGGCCGAGAGCCGTGTAGCCAAAATCTTTGAGATGATTTTGTAGATGGTGTTGCAGCATGAAATTGGCCGATAGTCCGAAGGTCGGGCTGCATGTGTCGACTTGGGGATCAAGGCAATGGAAGCGTGGTTCCATTGCTTGAGTAGCCGCCCCGAAGAAAAGAATTCCATGACGGCCTGTCATAGGTTTGGGCCAACCGTGGACCAAGCGGATTTGAAGAATTGGGTGGAATATCCATCCGGGCCAGGGGCCTTGTTATCGGCAATGTCATCAAGAGCTGCCTTGATTTCTTGCGGAGAGATGCATCGGGTAAGGCTTGATTCTGCATCCTTAAGGTATGGACCAGCCAATACGACTGCGGCATCAATGGGGGCGGAGAGCGGGTGTCCACCGAGCAGCTTGTGGAAGTAGCAGACGAATTCGTCGGCGACTTTGGCAGGATTGGACGAGGAGGATCCATCTTCTTTGGTGACCGACCCAATGAAGTTCTTCTTTGCGTTTTTCTTGATGAGAGCATGGAAGAAACGAGTGGGCTTGTCCGCGTTAACAAGGAAATTGGACTTGGCCCGCTGAAGGAGGAAGGACTTCTCGGCCTTGCTAAGAAATTCCGCCTTAGATTTGAGGGATGCAAGTACATCTCTGGTCGGGAAGGGGCCATCCTTAGAAAGAAATTCGGACTGGCATGCCTTCCAATTTTGGCTGGCCGTCTTGGCTCGGCTTGAGATGTGAGAGAAGTGCCTTGAGTTGAAATCAAGGAAGACACTTCTGAGGGCCCGGAGCTTGGAAGAAAGGATGAATTGCTGGGTGCCAGTCGGCTTGAGAGTCCACCCCGAGGCGACGACACGGGAGAAATCGTCATGGGAGGTCCACATGTTGAAGAACTTCCAAGGCGGCTTGCCAATTAGTGGGCGAGCATTAAGTGTCACGACGCAAGGCGTGTGGTCAGAAGGACCGGGTGGCAGGAAGCAGGCCGATGTGTGCGGACATGTTTGGGTCCAATAGCTATTGATTAGCGCACGGTCGAGCTTAGAGCAGACGGAACCGTTGGACCAAGTAAAGTAGCAGCCGGATGACGGAGTGTCCGTGAGGCCGAGGGAGGAGCAGCATGCTCGGAAGTCCCAGACTTCTCTGGATGAGATCGCAACCTAGCCCCTGCGATCCTCCTGGCTAAGGATGGAGTTGAAGTCACCCAAGACTAGCCAGGGGGACGTAAGAGAGCAGCCAAAAGATTCAAGGGCCACCCACAGTGGGGTCCTGGCCGAGTCGGAGTGAAATCCGTATACAAATGAAACGAAAATATCAAGTTTGCTAATGTTACAAAATAGCTTGGTGTGTATTACCTGCGGGTGTGATCCGAGGAGATGTAGTGCCACGGTATCTTGGTTCCATAGTACCGCAATCCGGCTAGAAGGATGAAGGTCAAAGTTGGTTACGAAGTGCCATTTCAGGAGTTTCCTTGCCAAAAAGGCAGTCAAGGTGTCCGGTGAGGATTTGGATTCAATGATCCCAAAAACATCGATACGTGAGTTTGAGATGAGACAGGATAGCTCATCTTGCTTGAGGGGGGATGCAAACCCCCTCACATTCCAAGCGGCGATAATCATTAAGCGGGGGGGGAGGAAGGCCTCCCGACCTATTCTTGTGTTTGGAGCTGGGCCTAGGCAAAGGAAGCAAGGGCTGGGAAGACTTTGTGGTTTTGGTCTTGGGAGTTTTACCCTTTGCGACGAGAGTGAAAGGTGGGCCTTGTTGGGCCGAGCCTGAGATATCAATTGGGGGGGGAAGGGGTGGGTGAAGATGGATGAGCATGGTCAGGAGGGAGGTGGAGAGGAAGGAGGGGGGAAGGGATGCCCGAGGAGNAGCTCGGGACTGCCTTGGTTGGTGAGACCGGGACGTTTTTGGGAGATGGAGGGGTAGGGTCCTTGCACAACGGAGCATTGTGATCTAAGGATCGACATGTGGTGCAAAAGAGGTGGTCAGCCTCATAGATGATGTTCTGCCAGAATTCCTCACCCATTGGGCCACGGAAGTGTACTTCCCGGATGAGGTCTTTAGCAAGGTCGACTTCTACAAGGGCACGGGCATACCCCAGGCGACCAAAGGTTTTGGTGATGAGGTCCGTGGAGATGGGTTTGCCGACGACCGAGCATATTTTGCTGAGGGCGGGTGGGCTCCAGCATTCGAGAGGGAGGTCTGGGAGGGTGATCCACACCGGGACAAGCTGGAAATCTGCATCACCAAAATTAAAGTATTGCGGCCGTTCTTTGAGAAGGAGGGATTTACCATAGATGGAGAAGGGGCCCTCGCGTAGCACACGACGGCAGTCCTCCGCGTTGTCAAATACAAACGAGATCCATCCCTTGGTGCTGGGGATGACCTTGACTTTGCATTTCCATCGAGCTATGAGCTTGTGGAGGGCAACCTTGCCGGGATGCTTCGAAGGAAAAAAACCGACCAGCGTATGTCCGACCTCTTTCGCTACATCAATCAGTTCGGATTGGAGGAGCTGGAATCCATTTGAGCATTGGTGTTGAACAAGGGAGTGCCCCTCGTCACGGTCTCTACTATTCTTTAGAATAGCCGCATAGGAGTGGGGTTGAACTCGTGGCGGATGAGCATCTAGGTTAAACGGGGAAGGAGGGGGAGGGTTATATGTGCCTAGTATACTGCTCGGTGAGGGAGATGGGGGCAAGGATGGAATGGTCGTATGTTGGGGAGGTGGGAGGAGAAAGGTGGAGAGGGAAGGAGAGGAGGGNCGGCCAACTGGGAGGGACTTAGAGGATTTCTTTTTGGGCTTCCTCTTGTGGTCTGGGCCCGGTTTTGATGAAGCCATAAAGCCGGTCGGTCGGGCTGGACCGGAAAATGGGCGGGAGATTTGGAGTGGATGACTTGTCGGGCGGGAGGGACACTTAGGGAAAACTGACGGGGGAGCAGGGTGACGGCAGGGAGGATGGGTAGCAGTCTGGGGAATGTTGAGAGCAGGACTGCGCTGCAGGTTGACACTTAGAGAAGGTGGCTGAGCTTTGTGAGGGCGGCGGGGCAATGAGTGGCTAAAGGGGGGAAGGACAGGAGGCAGTCGGGCAGGCTGAGCAGGGCGGCAGACGGGGTACGCCCAACAGGTACAGATGGCAGAGATGGCACAAAACGACAAGGGTGGTAGGTGGGGCACGAGATCTGGTGCAGGCTGGCCGCCGATGGGAATCCGGCGACGAAGGGGAGGAGCTCCGGCAGGGAGAAATTTACAGAACATGATTCAAGCAAAAAGAAAGGTATGGATGGAACGAGGGAGGTGAGGGGATGAAGAAAATGTGGGTTTTAATTTAAGGGATGCAACGGATAAGGAGGTGTTGAGGGTGGAAGTGTCGGGAGGGGGGGGGGGGGGNGGGGGGGGGGGAGAGATGAGAGATTCCGGTGAGGGGAGAGTTGCAGAAGAAGGGTGGAGGAAGCACGGTTGGTATGGGTGGGATCGGAAAGGTGAGAGAGGGACGAAAATGATGGTTTTGAACTTAAGGGTGGAGAGGGTGAGGAGATATGGGAAGTTTAGTTACAGGTGAGGGAGTTCCGGTGAAAGGAAAAGGGTAGCAATGGTGTTTGGGGGAGAAGAGATGAAGAGGCAGCAAAGGAGGGGGAGGAAAAGGGAACTAACCTCTAGTAACCGGAGTGGAACTCGAGGATGCTAATGCCGGAGAAGGACTTTTGGAGTGACCAAAACCCCTTCCCGGGAGGGAAGCAACTTCCGGCGACTCCAAGAAGCAAAACCAAGAGCTGCTGGGATGAAGAGAATCCAAGTATGACGCCGTGGAGGTGATAAAACTCGCCGGAAGGGATGGAAGAGATGATCCAAACCTCCGGCAAGCCAAAACCCTCTCAAATCCGAGAGCAAAATGAAAACCGTGAAGGAGAACCTTGAAGATAACTTGAAGAGAAACTCGTTGGAGCACACCCGCGGAGGAGGAAGTGATCAAGGAGAAGAGAATCCGGTGGAGAAATGCAAAGAAATCCGAGAGGGGAGCCCGTGAGAAGGAAGCGCCGGTGAGGGAATTTGGAGGAGTCCAAAAATCGCCAAAACCGTGGAGAGAATCCTAACTTCCTGACTTAACTTTGTGGGGCTCTAATACGTGCTCAAGGTTGATGAGGCTTTAGGCAAGGTTTGGTCCATCAATTGTTGGATAGCCCTAGGCCAATCGGCGTTGATCATTTGCATCCTTCTTGGACCAAGGGTTGGGCACTTCCTTGGGCTGCTAGCTGCTGCTCCAATGGTGTAAAATGATGTAATTGGGCCTTCCTTTCCGTTGGGCCCAAACATGGCCATGGATCGGCCACCATGGGTTGGATGCTCCCGGGCCGCTCCATCTTCTGGATGCCTCTGTAATGGCATTCGTTGGCTGGGAAATTATTATCCAAATTTTAAACTCCGTAACATTCTGGAAACCTTAGGATGTTAGCCACATATTTGTAGAAGCTAGCTTGGCCAAATCAGGTCTGGAAGGTGTTCAAAACAGCCGCACAAGCCCCGGAGGTCATCCTGGGCCGAAACCAAAAGTGGTGCTATCATCACCTAGGTGGTTTGGATCACCCTTCCATGCCACGGATGCAAAAGAGTTGTCAAAAAGCAAGCATGTTTTCCCCTTCATAATTGGCTTCTTGATAAGCCTTTTATGAAAAGAGCCTCCTACAAAATTAACAAACTCATTAGAAAAATAGTTTGCTTCATCAATCGAGTGGTGCCATCCGTGGCACATCATCCACCCGAGGTTGGAAAGGATTTGTCCTCAAATCCAAATTGGCTTCCATCTCTTCCTCTTCCATGCCATCTTCATCAAAGGCAATAGGGTTCGGTCATGGAAGGTAGTCGACACTTCATACATCCCGGGTAACTTGAGTCGATAGGCATTAAGTCCAACTCTTGCCGTTATCATGAAAGGTCCCTCGGACCATGGCTTAAATCTCGACCTTTGTTGCTTGAAGAACCTTTCCTTTTGTAAGTTGAGCCATACCAAGTCTCCTTCTTTGAACTTGGTCCTCCTTTGTGCCAGGCACATAAGTTTATCATAGGAAAAAATTTTCTCCCGGGTGGTTGGCTTGAACTTTTCATGCAACCCCTTAGTTTTGCACCTTGTTCCCGTGAACTCATCATGTTTTGCTTGATCTCTTGGGGTCCATTTGATCACTATCTTCTCCTTGGGACAATGGACACTAGGGGCCTTAATGGAGCTATGGTCTTTGGTGCACCATGAGATTAGACCATTGAAATAGCTGTCTCCCAAAATACCTTTCTTGAAATGCAACAAGCCAATATTTATGATTCCACATAGAAATATCCAAACCATGTTCCATAATAACAGCCACATTAATAGGCAACAATATATTGTGATCGTTGATCAATGATTTGTTTGCACCCATTAGTTCACCCGCAATATCAATCCCAAAATTGTCCTCCAACAAAACAGCATTATCATCATAGCACGGATTATAAATCCACAATTTATCAAGAACTTCATGATTCAAAGGTTGAGGTAAGTCATACATCTCGGCCACAACCTTGTGCGGTTTGGCCCCTTCAATCTCTTGGCTGATTTCACATTGAGGGCTGATTACTAGGAGCTCTTTAAGCTCCTCCTTAGCTTCCGTGCATCGGTGTGAGGCTTCCATACGAAATGGATTGGAGATGTCCAAGTTTTGCTTCTCGGTCACTTGGATGAGAGCATTTGCATGCTCCGTGAATGGCTTCATTTCCTTTTTCTCTTTAACATCCGTGGAGGCTACCTTAGCATAACTCACTCCTTCTTTGGTGAGGTAGTAAAACCCTTATTGGCTCGGGTTTCTTCTAGGAGTGGTATCTTCCATTACAGTCATGACTTCTTTGGAGGAACATGGAGAGCTCGTATAGTCTAGGCCGAGAGATTCCAATGGAAGAGGTGGCCTTCTTTTTTGTTTTCTTTGAATCTTTCGGGCGCTTCTCAGATTTTGAAGGCTTTGAGGCATTCGGCTCCTCGAGTTTTTGATGAACCCGTTGAACTGAACTTTTTTCGGCATAGTGGGTGTAGCTGAAAGAAAACCCTGGTAAATTGATCAGAAGAAAAAATGGCCAAGTCTTTCTGTGAGATGAGGACAATTGGCAGAAGAGGTTCTTTGGAAGGAGATGGAAAAAGGACAGACGGAAAGGCTGCTGTAGAGAAAATTAAATGTTTTCTTGGGCAGGAGGGGGGAGGGTAGGTAGACATGCAGAGGGCACCAGATAGTTTCCCCAATACCAACGACACATAGCAGGCTGGGTGTACTTCGAATTTCTGGAGAAACCGAAGGAGTGGGAAGCCTTAATTGTCTGGGGTAGAAAAGCAAAAATTGAAATAAGCTGTCGTTGGGAATGAACAAGCCGAACAAGAAGTTCTAATTGTTCACGTTGGGAATGGACTGGGTGGGAATCCCAGACCCACGTCTGGCAGAGAGAGGGGGGGGGGCGCCAGGGCAGTAATGAGGGGGAAAACTCCAGAAATAGAGACACGTGGAGCTTATGAATGGAGTAACGTCTAGTAATGAGGGGGAAAACTCCAGAAATAGAGACACGTGGAGCTTATGAATGGAGTAACGTCTGGAGGCCAACGGGTGAAGGGAAAGACGCCGGAGCAAAAATTAGCCGGATTTCAGAGATGAAAAATCCAGATTTCAATCTATAACTCTCTGCCGATGAAGATGGGCAATAATCTGAAACAATCTGTAAAGTTTAATCCCGGTGTAATAAACAAATAATCTGTAATTTCAGACGCCGTGAGAACAGCCATAGCAATTAGATTGGAAAAATAGCTGGATTTCAGAGAGGAAAAAATGGATTTCAATCTATAATTTTCTGCCGATGAAGATGGACAATAATCTGAAAACAATCCGTAAACCTTAAACCCGTTGTAAACAAATAATCTGTTTCTTATTTGACTAGGGATCGGCGAATGTTGCTTATAGGACATCGCCGGCACCTTTTGAGAAATCAAAGTCTTTGGGTTCCGGGGGGAGTATGGTCGCAAGGTTGAAACTTAAAGGAATTGACGGAAGGGCACCACAAGGAGTGGAGCCTGCGGCTTAATTTGACTCAACACGGGAAAACTTACCAGGTCCAGACATAGTAAGGATTGACAGACTGAGAGCTCTTTTTTTTTTTTTTGTTGAAGGTAAATATATTAAAGCAAAAATAGAAACAAAAGAGTGAAGCCAAGAGCCCGGGCCGGGGGGAAATCTACAAGCCAGAATGACCACCCCGAAAAACCCGAGAAGAAAGTAAGGGAGAGCAAAGACCTGAATGGAGAGCCAACATGCTGACTAACCAAATCACAAAAGGCCCGAGAATTCTGAGATAAGCCCTCACAACCAGAAAAATCGGCAACTAACATAAGTCAAACTTAAACAGAAAAGCAGCAGGAACAAAAATGATCAACTCAACCCAGTTGGCATTAAGTAGAGAGCCTCGGGGAGGAAACAAAAAAGAAGATGACCAGCTAGGGATCAAGATGGAGGCACGGTGGTAGCAGCCAGGAAGGAGCGGCGAACAGGGAGAGAGCAGATCTGAGCAGGAAGGAGGCCCGCAGCAGCATCTGAATAAGGGAGAAGCACCAAAATGGCAGCAGATCCGAACAGAGCTTTGGCAGCACATGAGGAAGTGCAGCAAGCAGAATGGCAAACAGCTTCGCGGGAAGCATGGCAGACCAAAGAAAACAAGGGAGACAGCAACCCATAAGCAACATGAATGAGGATAAGCAGGCCCTACAAGAAAAATAGCAAAGAGTGAGCTCTTCAAGTCGGGGTGGAATGAATTTGATCAGCCATCTTGGGATGGAGAGAAAAAAGCATCTTGAAGACATGCTTTTCAATCTTTCTGGAGATGTGCTTGGCTGACCAAGACTTTCCCTCAAAAGCTTTGACATTTCTGGCATTCCAGATACAGTAAACTGTGGTGGCAAGAATGATTTTCATTAAGTTTGCTTTTCAATGGTCGATTTTGTTTTCTTTTTTTGTCCATTTGAGAGCACTATTTAGGGTGCTTAGGGATCTTCGAATGCTGAATTTGGATTTGATGATAGACAAGACCGAGGTGGAGAAGGGGCAAGAGAAGAAAAGATGATGGTTTGATTTGGTTTGAGAAGAGCAAAGGCAACAAAGATCTGATATTCCTAAGAAGCTTAATTGGTCTTTTGTTTTGAGTCTCGAATGAACTGCTAGCCAGAGAGTGAAAGAATGCTTAGGAATAACACATTTGGACCAAACAAGAGGAGCCCACGGTCTTGGAGGGCCCGAAGGTCTGATGGAGTTGTATAGATGCGATAGACCATGACCATTTCATTTTTCCTTCCAAGCGTCAATTAAGGCCTTCACTTTGTCAATAGTGAAGAACTTTTCAAGAAAATAAGAACGAGTATGGATGAGGCTTTTCATGAAGGGGGAAATACGGTAGCCAGAAATCCAGCTCCAAAATTCTGAGCCTTTCAAATAAATATGATGTATCCATTTGGCCCATATTGATTCCTTGTTAGCTTTAATGTTCCAAATTGCTTTCGCATAAAAGGCTTTATTCCAAGAGTCAAGATCCCAAAGACCGAGACCGCCCTCCATCTTAGGCAGGCAGATAGTGGACTAGGCAATGACCGCTTTGCCCAAACCCCAAAGGAAGTTCTTGCAAATTTGGATAGGTTTTAGCTTGATCGAGGCGGGGAGGTTGAAAATAGACATGCAGTAACATTCCACTCCTTGAAGCACCGATCTAAAAAGCTCGAGTCGGCCAGCATGAGATAGGAATGAGGCATTCCAACCAATGATATTGTTTGTGAGCTTCCTAATGAATTGGAGGAAATGGCTTGAATGCAGATTCCCAGCCGAGAGGGGGATACCTAGATATTTTGATGTGCCCGGGAACCGCCATCAACCGGAGGGCGCGACCACCTGAAGCCGGGTAAGGCAATTATCTAACATGTTTGCTAATTTTGCAGGAGATTCATTGCCACTAAAGGGCCTCATAGACATGCCCTCCTCTCATGATAAAGAACTTCCCAAGCATTGCATACATTGGGAGATTGAAGAGGTGAACTTACAGTCCGACGTTCATAGCCTATCTTACCGGGACGACCAAGCCGAGTCACGACCATCGTCGGCCTCAAGTGAAGTGGAGGTCAATTGCACAATATCCACTTTGGGAGAGGAAGCTATCCAAGAAGAGTCCTCCACTAAAGGTTTAAATAACCAAGGACGAACAACCATCAATGAGCCAACCATGGAAGACCGAGAAGTCCCTTGCCACTTGATCACTTGGAGAAGCCGAGACAAAGACCAAGCAACAACTCACGTGGAACTCCAAGTTATTCATAAAGAAGATGATCCATTCAAGCAGAAAGGACAAGGACAAGTCTAAGGATGGGAGAGCATGGGAGAAGTCCTCTGTTTATTAATTTTTTTTGAAAAAAACTGGTAGTATAATATCTTGCATGGTTCACGTGAAAACCATGCAAGCTCCTTACTCTTTTTTTTTGTTGTAAGTTAATTACGTGGCTGCAAGTGGGAGACCCTTAGGAAGCCTTAGGGGATGGGTTTTACCTTCCCTTAGTGACCATCACTCTTGTTGGTGATGAAAGTCAAGGGTGGGCCCCATTTACCATATCTTGTTGTTGGTTTAGCACTTAGGATTATAGGTGATAATCATATGCCTTTTGTAGCTCGTGGGAAGGAGGGTTTTACCCTTCCTTTCTCAGCATTTACAGATTAGAAAATTTTGAATGTTGAAGCTTGAAGCTCTCCCATTTTCTCTCACAGTAAAGCAATTCAAAGGTGAGTAATATCCTTTGATTTTTGGTTTGTAACGGTGTTGGTGTCTTAGCTAGAGTCACTAAGCCTTATTCCAACCTCCATTCCTCACTTGTTTAGGATCAAAGGTGAGCTTGGAAACCCCCATAGCTCTCATCCCGTTGTTGTTTGCAATTGTGATTGTTTGAGTGTTGTTTGCTGCCCTTGTCATCTACCCGAGTGGTTTTACTGCAACAAAAGTCCACTCCGTGTCATTTTCTGTTTCACGTGAACAAAAGCCCTAAAGTTTTGGCTGTGAGTTCCACTTTCCTGTCTTGAAGCATTTGTTCTTCTATTTTACCCACAGGCCCTCCCCATCAAAGTTGTGCATGTGTTTTTCCACTGCCTTCTACCCGAATTCCTGAAATCGGGTAATTCTGTCCATCAATTTTCAATCTCTCATATCTTTTAATCTACCCTTGCCTTTTCCCTCAAACCACTTGTATTTTCTTCCCCTTTCATTGGAGTTAGTTTCTGCCAATTTCCACCTTCCCAGATTACCTGCATTGGAAGTTGTGCAGAAGTCTTTCCATATCCACTGCACTGTTTTCATGTTTATGTTTGTTTTGTACACCCAAAAGTATCCCCGTGCCATTTTAATATTCCCACGTGCATTGCCCTGAAAATGTTCCCAAACTTAGTCGACTACCTAAAGACTAAGTCTTCCAATTTCTAGTCCAAGTCCCTGTATGAATTTGGAGTTCTCCTTGCTCCAATCCTCTGTTGCTGCCTAACCTCTCTCTCTCGGCAGATTGTTGCCAACTTCTCTCTTCCCGACACCTCCGCATCTTGGAGCGTGTCATATTTGAAGGGGAAGGAACCTTGCTTTAATCTAGACGATTAAAGAATTTCAGTGAGGTCTAGGGGCCGGATACCAGCAGTAAAGTTGTTAGATTTTCCAGGTTCATCTTTAGCCCAGAAATGGAGCAAAAATAAGATATGCAGTCTAGGAGATTTTTGAGTGAAGTGGGATCACTTCTTGCTAGAAGCATAAGATCATCCGCATAAATCAAGTGGGTGATATCTAGGTGCTCAGACATAGGATTATAATTGAAATGGGAGTTGTGAGTTCTAGATTTTATTGATCTTGAGAGATATTGAAGGCATATGATGAAAAGATATGGGGATAGAGGGTCCCCCTGTCTAAGACCATTGCCACCCTTAAAAACCCCAAAAAGGCCACTGTTAATGGAGATGGAGTAAGGGGTTGTGGAGAAGCATTCAGAGAGCCAGTTAACAAAGATGGGAGGGAAGCCTAAATCTGCTAGAACATTCTTAAGGAAAGACCAATTAACCGAGTCGAAGGATTTGGAGAGATCGGCTTTGATGATACATCTCGGGGAGGCCTTTTTTTCATTATATTTTCTCATGAGCTCTTGCATAAAAAGGATGTTTTCCGTGATAGATCTGCCTTTGATGAAGGCTGCTTGGCATGGGTCAATCAATCGGTGAAAGGGTTTGGAGATTCTACTAGCAAGGATCTTGGAAATCACTTTATAAAAAACTGAACAGCAAGAGATGGGGCGAAAATCTTTGAGCGAGGGAGATGTTTGAGATTTTGGAATAAGGGCTATAATCGTATGGTTCCATTGCTTGAGGAGCAAGGAGGACAAGAAGAATTACAAGACGACTTTGGATAATAGTTCCCCGGTAATAGTCCAAGTGTCTTTAAAAAACTTTGAAGTATATCCACCGGGCCCGAGAGACTTATCATTGTCAAATTCAAAGAGAGCTTGCTGAATTTTGGACATTGTAATTGGGTCCGTGAGTAATTTACGATCAGAATCTAAGAGAATAGGACCATTTTGAATGATATTTGGATCGGGATTAGGAAGGACACATGGGCTGCCGAGGAAATTCTTGTAGTATTTCACAAATTCCTCGTGGACTTGATCTAATGAATCCAAGAGGAGGCCATTTCGCTTAGTGATGGAAGGAATGAAGTTTCTCTTGTGATTCTTCTTGACAATCGCATGGAAGAATTTTGAGCACTTGTCACTTTCTAGAATGTATTTGCTTTTAGCTTTTTTTTTTGATAAAAATGCCTTTCAGCCAAGGCAAGGAGAGAAGCTTGCTTTCTCAATTCGGGGATTTTTTCAGCCAAATCTCTATTACCGGGAGAAGAGTCCAAAAGGGATTGGGCATCCTTGAGCTCGGATTTTGTGCGATCAGCTCTAGAGGAGATATGAGAGAAATGCTGGAGGTTTAACTCCTTGAGCATAGGCTTCAAACAGAGAAGTTTGGCCTTAAGCTGAAACTGATTGGAACCTTTCAAGGGGAGGCACCACGAATCATTAACAATTTGAAGGAAATTTGGGTGAGCAGTCAACATATTGAAGAATTTCCAGTTTGATTTCTTACGGGGGAAAAGCTGTGAATATGCACAAGACAAGGGGAGTGATCAGAGAGGCCAGAAGGAAGGAAGAGGGAGGTGGAATTAGGCTGGGAGGATTGCCAAAGATCGTCCACTAAGGCCCTATCAAGCTTGGACCAGACCTTGTTATTGGACCAAGTGAATTTCAGCCCAGAAGAGGGGAGATCCGAGAGGCCAAGATTTAAGCAGCATTCCTCGAGAGGCCAAGGTTTTAGAAATAGTAGCCCGAAGACGAATTCAGGCCGCCTGAAATGGCTAAATTTCACTGAAAACGGCTATATTTTGCCGGTAACGGTTAAATTTCCAGGACCGAGATACAAAAAATCGCTTTCGACAAAATTCAATCGGCTAAATGGGGGACGATTCCGGCAAAAAGCAGACAACGGCGGATGAAAAATTTGATGAAAACAGACTGCGGGAGATTTTTGATTTAGGGCACAGGCTACTAGAATCAGGGTTTCAATCGGCAAGACCAACTAGCGACGGAGAGGGAAGGAAGGAAATCAGTCCGACAACGACCAAGAGCCGTCGCCTACGAGAAGTGGAGACCACTGTCCTGCCGAGGCAAAAATCGTCTCACAACGACTGGCAGCAAAATCGAGAGTCAACAAAAACAAAAATAGGTTCAGCGTGGAGAGGAAAGCGGGACAAAATCAGATTTGGTGGAGCAATTCAATGAAAATTGCTCAGAAGAAACGAAAATAGTAGAGAAGACAACGTCAAGGCGCTGGAACAGACAAAAAATGGGTGAAAAAATGCTGCCAAAAATTGCCAAGTCTAGGGAGAAAATTCTCTCTCCTAACCCCGACTCGAAAGCGAGCTCTTTCTTTTTTTTTTTTTTTGATAAGTAAGAGTATATAGAAAAGGGAGAAGAAAGAAACACGAGGCCCGAGAAAAGAGGAGGAAACCACAAGATGGAGACTCATCCAACAAAACTCGGGGCAGCCAGAACTAACAAACAAAATAATTAGAGGGACCGGGAGGAGACCGGGACAACCAAATCAAAAAATGCAGTCGCAGCAACAAAAGCTAGAAGACTACAAAAGACCAAGACAAACTAGAAGAAACTGCCCTAAGAGCAGAAAACCAAAATATAAAGACCATAATAAAAAATAAAAGAGAATCAGAAGCAAATCCAACTTAACATGGAATCATGGGAAGAACGTCCGAAGAAGGGGGGGATATTCGACGCTTGAAGAGATGGCGGGGTAGGCCAGGAAAAGAATTTTATAAACCTTTCGTTCAATACCATCAGCAATCAGCCCCGGATGAGCGTGGGAGGACTCAAAAAATCTGGAGTTTCTTGCTGCCCAGATGTGATAGACCGAGGCAGCAATGAGGCAATTAAGAATAAAGGCTCGTTTTTTGTTTCTCTGCTTGCCCTCTTTAATAATCCATTTAAGGGCACATGCAATAGAAGACATTTTCCTTGTGAAGCCAAATTTCATCTTAACAGCGTTCCAGACTTCTTGAGAGAAGCCACACTCGAAGAAGATATGGCTAGTCGACTCGGGATGGGAGTTGCAGAAGAGGAAGCCACCCGAAGCATCAATGAAAGAGAGCCGATCCCTAGTAGCCAGCCAGTTATGAAAAGCGAGCCAAAGAATGAAACTATGCTTAGGAATAAAAATCTTGCGCTAGATGGTTTTGTATGCTGGTTTAATGATGCCCACGAGACGGAAGAAGTTGTAAACAGTAGAGAGACCCTTAGAGCAGGCGGACAAATTCCATGCAGCGAGGAGGGAATCGGCAGTATGCTGAGAACAAGATTTACATAAAATTAAGTTCCTGATTTGGAGCAGCTTTTTAATCAACGGAGAAGCTCTATAACCTGGGGACCAATCCCAGAAATTATCCGGCTTAATATAATAGTGCTGAAGCCAACGGACCCAAAGAGAGTCCTTTTTTTTATGAACATTCCAAAGAGTTTTTGCTAGGAGGATAGAGTTCCAAACTTCCAGATTTTTGTTTGGGGGGAGAGAGGGATACCTAAATACCGAAAAGGCAGCGACCCCTCCTCGAGGCCAGAGAGGCTCTTGATATCAGTCCGGAGATCGTTAGAGGAACCAACCAAGTAGAAGCTCGATTTGAGGGTATTTAGGGATAGACCCGAGGCATCACTAAATTCATATAAACATGATAGGATTTCTTTAAAAGAGATGATGTCCCCTCTGGAAAGGAGAATTAAGTCGTCAGCAAAGGCAAGGTGGGTGATTCCCAAGGGCTCACAAGTCGGATGATAATTATAACCGGTGGAAGGGAGTTTTGATTTAATAATCCTGGATAGGTATTCGATGCAGATAACAAACAAATACGGGGAAAGAGGATCACCTTGCCTAAGACCCCGGTAGCCCTTGAAGAAGCCGTGCAATTTCCCATTTAGAGAGATGGAGAATGAGGTTGAGGAAATGCATTCCATAATCCAATTTACGAATTTAGGAGGGTAGCCCAACTTTAATAGGATAGAGTTCAGAAAGGGCCATGAGATGGTGTCAAAAGCCTTCCAAAGATCAATTTTAAAGAAACATCGTGGGGAGGCTTTCTTTGAAGGCTTTCTTTGAATTGTACTTTCGGATAAGCTCTTGCATGAGGTGGATGTTTTCAGTCATAGATCGCCCTTTTACAAATGCTGATTGAGCTTGATCAATGATCGGACAAAGAGTATCCGAGAGACGGTTTGCCAAGATTTTGGAGATTACTTTATAAAAAAAATTGTAGCAGGTTATCGGCCGGAAATCCTTAGGCACTTGGGCATTGCTGGACTTGGGGATAAGGGCAATAATACCATGATTGTGCTGCTTTAATAAGCGACTAGATCGAAAGAAGTCGGCAACAACATGAGAAAAGTCATCACCAATAATATCCCATGCATCAATAAAAAACTTTGATGAATAACCATCGGGGCCAGGAGCTTTGTGAAAGCCAATACTACGCAAAGCATCTAATATTTCCGAAGAGGAGATGCCTTTTACAAGGGCGGAGCAGCATTCAGCAGATAGTTTGGGACCCGAGCTCACATAGCAATCCATAACCGGAGTGACTGGGGGAGAGATACTGAGCAAATGCTTGAAATTGTTAATAAACTCAGCAGGAATTTGATCCAGAGAAGTAGTCACGGAACCATCATCCCTAGTGAGGGAAGCAATGAAATTATTCTTTGCATTCTGACGGGCTAAGGTATGAAAAAATTTGGTGGGCTTGTCAGCTTGGAGGAGGAGCTTACTTTTTGCTTTTTGCTGATAAAAGACTTTCTCGGCATTTGCAAGAAAAGAGAGGTTGCGCTGCAGGATAGAGAGGTTAACTAGGGGGGGATTAGAGGCAGCTAAGAGGAAGGAAGCTTGGGCGTTTTCAAGCTGAACTTTGGCCATAGAAACTCTGATGGAAATGTGCTGGAAGTGTTTCTTGTTTAAGTCCGAGAGCTTGGGCTTAAGGAGCTTGAGCTTGGAGGCGAGGATAAATTGCTTCGAGCCATTAATATCAGAATTCTAGAGAGAGGATGTAATCAGCCTAAAATCCGGATGCAAGGTCCACATGTTAAAGAATTTCCAGGGGAGATTCCCGGGGGGGGGGGGGGGGAGAATAAAGGGAGACCACGCATGGGGAATGATTGAAAAGTCAAGAGGGAAGGAAAGTGGCGGAAGTGGGAGGGCAGTGATGAATCCATTGGCTGTTAACAAGGGCTCTGCAAGCTTAGAAGAAACGGAACCATTCGACCAGGTAAAGTAGCAACCCGTAGAATGAAGCTCTTGAAGGCCGAGAGAATAACAGCAATCTCTAAGCCCTTTGATTTCTCTGGAAGAGACACGGGTACTGCTCCTGCGCTCCTTAAAAGACATAATAGCATTAAAGTCTCCCATAAGAATCCACGGAGAGGAGATATGCTCATTAAAAGAGGAAAGATTAGCCCAAAGAGCATTCATATCGGTAATGGAGTGGAGACCATAAATAAAGGAAGAATAAATGGAAAGCTTGCTGATTTTGCAAGTTAAGGCCATGTGGATGACTTGCGGGGAGTCAGCTAACATATTAACCGAAAGCCTACTATCATTCCAGATAATAGCGATACGACTATTTGGAGCGGTGTCATAGTTTGATATAATGTTCCAGCCTGGGAGCCGTCTGGAGATGAAGGAATTAATAGTCGCTAAAGAAGATTTGAACTCAAGGATACCAAGGATGTCAATATTCGAACTACGGATGAGGTTAAAAACCGCATCTTGTTTAAGGGGCGAGTTAAGACCCCTTACATTCCATGTGGCAAAAATCATTGGGAGGAGGGGGCAGGGCCCCTTGCTGATTTTGTTTTTTTTACTTCCCACGTATGATGATAATCTGGTACCACTTATAGTGGTAGGGCCAATTGGTTTCGGGGGTCTCCCGAATTTAGTTCTGGTAACAATCTGGAAAGAGGAGTCATGATCCGATTCCGATTGATGAGCCTGATCCAGGTCTGGAAGGCCTTCAACCGGGAGAGACTTGCCATCGACATGAAGGGAAGTCTGAAGGGAGGGGACAAAAGAGGGGCAAGGCTCACATGAGACATTCACTGGACATGCAGGGATGGGGAGGGGGNGGTTGAAGATTTTGGGGCCGGGCAGGTTGAAGATTTCGGGGCTGGGCGGGGATTAGGAAAGGGGGTGGGGATGCAGGTTTCAGCTTTGTGGCCAATCATAGAGCATTTTGAGCATAAAGTTGGTTCAATGTCATATGTAACTTTCTGAGTAAATATTTGACCATTGGGTTTCATGATTTTTACTTCCTTAACCAGGTCCTTGGACAGATCGACTTCAATCAGGATACGGGCAAAATCTGACTTACCGAGAGTTTTTGTAAAATAGTCAGACATTAATGGTCTGCCAATATTTGATGAAATTTTTTCCAAAGCAGATTTGCTCCAGCATTCCAGTGGCAGCTCTTCAAGGGTAACCCATACCAGAATAATTTTGAAGCTTTCTTCACCAAAAACAAACTAGTCGGGTCGTTCTTTTAATAACAGGGGTTTCTCGAAAATGGAGTAGGGGCCATCACAGAGGACTTTGCTGCAACTCTCAGCAGATTGAAAAATAAAAGTAATACAGCCTTTTGCACTGGATATGGTTTTAACTGGGACATTCCAACTATTGATGATCTTGTGAAGCCCCACTTTACCCAGGTGCCTATTTGGGAAGAAACCGACAAGAACGTTACCAAGTTCTTCTTTTATGTTTAGGGTTTCGGCTTCTGTAAGGTGAATAATTTCTTCTTTACTTCGGGCAGAGGCAGAGGAGAAGATATGACCCTGGCCAAGATTCCGACAATTCTTAACCATGTCAACGAATGAAGTAGACAGGGGGGGGGGGGTAGAGGCATATGAAAGTTTGATGTAAGCCGGCCGGGAGGATGATTCTGGACATGAGCACCCGGGAGGAAGGGTGAGGGATGTTCATAAGAGGTATTTCGGATTGGTGGGCAAGTAAGGATACCCTTACCAGATGAAAGGGGAAGAGAAACATCGGGGGCAAGACCAGGATCGTGAGGGGGTGGGGGAGGAGATGAGATGACATATCCTTCAAGAGGAGCATCCTCCGAAAAGAATAACTGGGGGAGGGCTGGAGTAGGGAAGGAAAGATTTGCTGGAGAGTCGAGGAGATGGGGGGGTATGATAGTACCTGTGGAGGGAGGGGGAGAGGGTTCGGGGTCCGGTTGTGGGTCAGCCAGTGAAGCTATCTTTTTTGCCTTTTTTGAGTCTTTAGGACGTTTTCCCGATTTTGAGGGTTTTGAGGCGCTCGGCTCTTCAATATCAGCCACGAATTCACTTAATAGGATTTTCTTCGGCATAGTGGAAATGGCGGGGAAGTTTGCTGGGAAAAATTTAGAGGGTCCGATTTTGCATATCGGGCTAGGCTAGAATTTCAGAGAGGGAGGGTGGAGGAGGAGAGAGGAATGATGTGGCTGAAAGCTATAGGGGATAATTAACATGCACTCGGGAAGGGGAAGGGGAGGAAGCGATGCAGGAGAAATGTGGAGGGACGTAAAAATAGTGACACGTGGCAGGATGACTTTGCTTTGGTCAGGGAAATACCACGGGATGATGAAACCAGAAAACAAGAACGAGGATTAAACCGGCCGGCGTTAGATGTGAACAAAGTTCAACAACCCACGTCGGGAATGATCAAAATTCCAATTGCCCACCTGGGGAATGATAGTCCGGCAGAGAGAGAGAGAGGGAGAAGATGGCTGATGAGTAAAGAGAGGATGATGGGTTCTAGGAGAGTGAGACACGTGGCGAAAGCCGTCCAGTAGGCTGAAGGTCAGGGAGCAACTATGGCCCGATTATCCGGCAAGGAAACCGGAATTAGGAGAATTGAACAAACGACAGTTGAAGCACACGGGGAAATACTCAAGGACCAGATTTGAAGTATAATCAGCAGTAAACCCTGGAGAAGATCAAGCTTCTGAAGTAGAAACCCAGACGAAGATTTCAAATCTGCCGGAGGTTATCGCCAGAAGAACCACCAGAGCAATTAGATAAGCCCCGGGGATGAAACACCGATAATCCAGTCGGAGAAATCCAGGAGAGGCAAATGCCGATAATACCAAACAGAGAGAAATCCACAGTAAGCAGCTTGCTAGAACAACAATAACGAGACGACATTGAAGCACAAAAATAATAAGGATAAACCAGGAAAAAAACCGGAGAAACACCAGAAAACCGGTAATCAGCCACAGAAAATTCTAAAATCCGAGGATTGTAGAATTCTACAAACTCGAGAGATCACCCGCAGGGAAAGACCAGCAAGTCAGAGGAGAATACCAAATACTCAGGAAGCAAAATCGCCGAGAGTACCAAATAGTGAAAACCCAGGAGAACTGGAAACACTTAAGAATCAAGTAGCTTTGCCAAGAAAACCCAGGAAAAATATGCCGGGGAGGAAATAGTAACCGGAAGAGAGATATATCAGAAATACCACGCCAGTGAAGATGAAATACCTGAAGAACGTAGAACTCACCAAATACGGGAGAGTCACAACCAGAGAATGCTCAAAAACCTAGAAACGGCCCGCAAGCAGAAAGTTTCCGATGGATGGAATGAAACTCAGCCCAGAAAACCGATCACTTTCAGGAGGAAAGGAACAGTGAGAATCTTAACACTAATCCATAGAAGGATGATTTGTAGCAGCGATTCAAGAGAAAGCAAGAAGCCACGGAGAGGGAGGCACCAACAGCGAGGAAATGGAGAAACCGTGAGGAAACGCCAAATCGCCTTGGGGAGAGAAATCTCCTAACCAACCACTGAGAGCTTGAATAAAACTTTGGACGGGTAAACTTTTTATACTAGCCAGCCCCACCGCAAGCAGCCCCACCACAAGAAAACCCCCCCTCCGGATTGGCCCTATAGGTTAGTATACACTGCTTGGCACTACGCATATGAAGGAGTTTTTTTGAGAGGCATGGTTCTAGTACTCCCCAGGAGTCGAACCTAAGACCTCTTGGCCCCAAGTCCCACCTCTCCACTAGTTAACTTGGTGCTTGAAGGGTAAAACTTTGGACGGGTAAAATTTTTATACTAGCCAGCCCCACCACAAGTGGCCCCACCACAAGAAAACCCCCCCTCCGGCTTTGCCCTACAGGTTAGTATACACTGCTTGGCCCTATGCGTATGAAGGAGTTTTTTTGAGAGGCATGGTTCTAGTACCCCCTAGGAGTCGAACCTGAGACCTCTTGGTCCCAAGTCCCACCTCTCCACCAGTTAACCTGGCGCCTGAAGGGTGAAACTTTGGACGGGTAAACTTTTTGTACAAGCCAGCCCCACCGGAAGCGGCCCCACAACAAGAAAACCCCCCCTTCGGCTTAGCCCTACATGTTAGTATACACTGCTGGGCCCTACGCGTATGAAGGAGTTTTTTTTTAGAGGCATGGTTCTAGTCCCCACAGGAGTCGAACCTGAGACCTCTTGGTCCCGAGTCCCACCTCTCCACCAGTTAACGTAGCACCTGAAGGGTTAAAAAGCGAGCTCTTTCTTAATTCTATGGGTGGTGGTGCATGGCCGTTCTTAGTTGGTGGAGCGATTTGTCTGGTTAATTCCATTAACGAACGAGACCTCAGTCTGCTAACTAGCTAGGCAAAGGTGACCCTCCGCAGTGAGCTTCTTAGAGGGAGTATGGCCGCTTAGGCCAAGGAAGTTTGAGGCAATAACAGGTATGTGATGCCCTTAGATGTTTTGGGCCGCATGCACACTACACTGATGTATTCAACGAGTATATAGCCTTGGCCGACAGGCCTTGGTAATCTTTGAAATTTCATCATGATGGGGATAGATCATTTCAATTGTTGGTCTTAAATGAGGAATTCCTAGTAAGCGCGAGTCATCAGCTTGCGTTGACTACGTCCCTACCCTTTTTACACACCGCCTGTCGCTCCTACCTATTGAATGGTTCGGTGAAGTGTTCGGATCGCGGCGAAGTGGTCGGGTTCCCTACCTGCCACATCGCGAGAAGTCCACTGAACCTTATCATTTAGAGGAAGGAGAAGTCATAACAAGGTTTCTGTAAGTGAACCTGCAGAAGGATCATTGTCGATTCCTGCAAAATGCAGAGCAACCAGCAGACTAGTTTGTCAAATTCCCGCACTGCACGGGACGGTGTGGGGCGTGTTGGAGGTGGTGGCTGCTTTTGTGCGGCCCTGCCTTGCACGCCTCTCGCTCCCTAACGAACCCCGATGCGAGTTGCGTCAAGGAATGTGTAACATAAAATGCTTACCCTCGTCCCAATCTTGGGATGCAGGGGTACTTGCAAACTTGATAAAAATATCAAACGACTCTCGACAATGGATATCTCGGCTCTCGCATCGATGAAGAACGTAGTGAAATGCGATACTTGTTGTGGCAGAATCCCGTGAACAATCGAGTTTTTGAATGCAAGTTGCGCCCGAAGCATGTTGGCCGAGGGCACGCCTGCCTGGGCAGTTGAAGAACCACCAAAAGAAAAACCACGTCAATTGCGTGCATTGAAGTAGACTTGTAACACCCCATCTTTCTTTATACTTATTATTATTATTTTTTAAAACTTTTTATTTTAACAAAAATGAGTCAATTAATTCATTTACGTTAAAATACAGCCGAAAACTTTATTAGAAGCAAATACATTTAATATATAAAACCAACTCACAATTTACATTTCATTTTAACAAAACATAAGTTTTACAAACCATTACAAACACTTATTTCACAAAATACCAAAAGACATTCTTAAAAGCAACTTTCAAAACACATATAATCCCAAGCATCTGCACCAGACATACTCCCTCCATTGCATCAATCTAAGAACCAGGAGTAAACTCCTCACTTTCAATGTCATCACCTACATTACAAAGCTTAATCTAATGAGCTTAAGGCTCAGTAAGTAACATATAGTGTCTTAAACATGAACTACATGACTATGCATTTTATAAAACCATGCAATTTTTCCATATACATTTATTTCATTTCTTTTCACGTATTTACTTTAGTGTGGGCAACACATCGTACAGGGATGAAAGGCATCATATGTCCAGGACAGCCAAATTAATGGCAACCGTACAGTCCGCAATATAGGACAGCCAAGTTCAATCCCACCCAGAACATTAGATAATTACGTACATTATGCATTAAATATTGAAAGTATGACGAAATTGAGGATTAGCACCATATGGCCTCCCTCGAGGCAGCTTTACTCAATTTCACCTTCAATACTTAGTTGGGTTACATAATATAAACCATGCATGTAAAACATTTTCGTACTTTAATGAAAACATGATGCATGAACATGGTGACATACGATTCTAGCATACCCTCAAGTAATGACATTAAATTCTAATACAATAAATCAAATAATCAATCAATAACAAACATGCACACAAACAATCCTCAAATGCCTTGAGGTCGGTGTATTGTGCGTTACACCCCAAACATTCCAGTATCGTGCATGATTTATAAAAGTCATATTCTAACTATAACAATTCATACAAATCCTCAAGAACTACTCTTTGTAATGTAGACCTATTGCTAGGCCAAAGACAAGCAATGTTTACTTACCTTAGGTCCTTAGCTTAAACTTGGTCACTTGATAGCTTAAACTCTTCCACTTGATTACTTGGTAACTCTAATACCATAAAAGAAACTCAAATGAGAAATCTCGGAAATGCCCTGTTTTTGCAGCAACTTCAAACCTCTGTAACTTGAGCTATACTAATCCATTTAAAGTGATTCAAGCGTCAAAATCATCCTTATTATGTCTACTTTAGATCATCTGAAGAGGTCAAAGTTAATTGACCACTTGAAGACCACTTAAAAATTCAAATTCCGAAACAGCACATAATTGTCCGAAATTTTGCATAACTTGACAAAATACATGCAAATCATGCACAATCAACCACTAAAGCCTAATACATCAACTTAAATATCATTTTAGAGTGAGATTGATACCTTAGAACAGAGAACATCAAATCCTTTACCCTTGGTCGTGGGTTTCTCCTCTCCTTTCTTTCCTTGGTTTTAGGGTGGACTAACTTCACTTTAGGTGCACAAAACTCTTCTCTTCCTTAACTTCTAACCAAAACTCCACCACAACTCTCAAATATGGAGAAAATACAGAGAGGGAGAGAGCATTTTCGTAGCTCAAAGATGTCTGAAGATGAGGTTTAGCTAGGGTTAAAAATCAAAAGGTAAATAATGTAAGGTGGAGGTGGAAAGTAAGCACGAGGTGTCAACAATCCATTGCACCTCTTCTAAGCTGCTCCTCAAAGACACCAATCATCTTAATCTAACTTTAATAATATTAATTTGATTTATCCTAATTTTTGGTGGAAAGTAATCACGAGGTGTCAACAATCCATTGCACCTCTTCTAAGCTGCTCCTCAACAATCTTAATCTAACTTTAATAACAAAACATTTTGTACCAAAAACTACATAAGTAATGTACATTGATAATTTACTTATGACATGTTTCAAAAAGTGCGGGTGCTACATTCCACCCTCCTTATTTAAAATATTGTCCTCAAAATTTAATGTTAAAAAGTTCGGGATACTTTCCTTCCATGTCTTGTTGTCTTTCCCAAGTAGCTTCTTCTATTGAATGATTCCTCCACAATACTTTGACTAATGGAATTTGTTTACTTCTTAACTCCTTTACTTTATAGTCAAGTATCTTAACTGGTTTCTCTTCATACGTCAAGGTTGGTTCCACTTCAATGATGCTTGGTTCAACAACATGATTCGGATCACGAACACATTTTCGTAACATAGAAACATGGAATACATTATGAACTCCTTCCATGGTTGATGGCAATTCCAACTTATAAGCGGTTTTCCCTATCTTCTCCATAATAGGAAAAGGTCCAACAAACCTTGGAGTGAGCTTTCCTTTCTTTCCGAATCGCATGACGCCCTTAAATGGAGAAATCTTCAAAAAGACTTCATCACCCTTTTCAAATTCCAGCTCTCTTCTTCTTTGATCGGCATAGCTTTTCTGCCTACTTTGAGCTATCTTGATTCTTTCTCGAATAGTCTTTATTTGATCCACGGTCTGCTGTAAAATTTCTGGACCATAAATTTGAGCTTCACCAACCTCATCCCAATACAAAGGAGACCTACATTTCCTACCATATAAAGCTTCGTATGGTGCCATACCGATTGTAGCTTGGAAACTATTATTATAAGTAAATTCCACTAGTGGCAATATCTTACTCCATGTTACTTGAAAATCCAAAACACATGCCCTTAGCATATCCTCCAATATTCTGATTGTTCTTTCAGTTTGGCCGTCAGTTTGTGGATGAAATGCCGTACTAAAACTCAAGTTCGTCCCCATCGCCTTGTTCAAGCTCTTCCAAAATTTAGAAGTAAATCTCGGATCTCGATCCGAAACTATAGAAACTGGAATCCCGTGTAACCTTATAATTTCTTGCATATATAATTCTGCATATTGGTCCATAGTAAATGTCTTCTTTATTGGCAAGAAATGGGCAGATTTCGTAAGTCTATCAACAATTACCCAAATGGCATCATGTCCCTTGGTAGTTTTTGGTAATCCTATAACAAAGTCCATCGAAATGCACTCCCATTTCCATTCTGGGATTGGTAAACATTGTAAAGTTCCGGCTGGCCTTTGATGTTCAGCTTTAACTTGTTGACATGAATAACATAAATTCACATGCTTCATTACATCATTTTTCATACCTGGCCACCAATAATGTTTCTTTAAATCACGATACATCTTAGTGCTTCCTGGATGCATTGAGAATATAGATGAATGAGCTTCTGTCAATATGTCTCTTCGTAATTCCCAATCATTCGGAACATACCACCGATTCCTGAATTTTAATATTCCATCACTTGAACAAGTTAGTTCAGAAGAAGCAGGTTCCTTGCCCAACGTATAATGCTTGTACTTCAGATCATTGCATTGAGCTTCTTTATTTCTATCTAAGATAGTTGGCTTTACTGATAATGTCACAAGCATAGAAGTCAAATCGGATATTACCTCTATCTCAAATTTTTTCATTTCTGTTTAAAGCATTATAGACATTGCCGACAACCTTGATTGTACAGAAGTAGATTTTCTACTCAATGCATCAGCTACAACATTGGCCTTTCCAGGGTGATATTTGATTTCAAAATCATAATCTTTAACGAACTCAAGCCATCGCCGTTGTCTCAAATTTAATTCTTTCTGCGTAAATAAATATTTCAAACTCTTATGGTCTGAAAATATCTCACAATGTTGACCATATAAGTCATGCCTCCATACTTTTGAAGCAAAAACCACTACAGCTAATTCTAGATCATGTGTAGGGTAATTTTGTTCGTAACCCTTTAGTTGTCTAGACGCATAGGCGATCACTTTTCCTTCTTCCATTAATACCCACCCCAATCCACATTTAGAAGCATCACAATAGATGCTAAACTTTCCATTCTCTGTTGGAATAGTTAAAATTGGAGCCGTTGTTAATTTTTGTTTCAATAACTCAAAACTCTTGGATAACTTGACAAAATATATGCAAATCATGCACAATCAACCACTAAAGCCTAATACATCAACTTAAATATCATTTTAAGGTGAGATTGATACCTTAGAATAAAGAACATCAAATCCTTTGGGTTTCTCCTCTCCTTTCTTTCCTTGGTTTTAGGGTGGACTAACTTAACTTTAGGTGCACAAAACTCTTCTCTTCCTTAACTTCTAACCAAATCATCATGGTTGGTCTAGCTCGAGCTGAGTTTAAGAATATCAATAAGCAGAGGAAAAGAAACTTACAAGGATTCCCTTAGTAACGGCGAGCAAACCGGGAAATGCCCAGCTTGAGAATCGGGAGCCTATGGCATCCGAATTGTAGTCTATAGAAGCATCCTCAGCGGCGGACCGAGCTGGAGTCCCCTGGAAAGGCGTGCCATAGAGGGTGAGAACCCCGTCGCGCTCGAACCCTGTCACACCACGAGGCGCTATCTACGAGTCGGGTTGTTTGGGAATGCAGCCCAAATCTGGCGGTAAATTCCGTCCAAGGCTAAATATTTGCAAGAGACCGATAGCAAACAAGTACCGCGAGGGAAAGATGAAAAGGACTTTGAGAAAAGAGTCGAAGAGTACTTAAAATTGTCGGAGGGAAGCGGATGGGGGTTGGCGGTGTGACCCGGTCAGATTTGGAACGGCGATGAGCCGGTCTGCCAATCGACTCGGGGCATGGACCGACCCGGATTGGGGCGGCATTGCAAGCCCGAGCCTTTGTTGTGCTCGCGGAGATGTCGTCGCCCAGATTTTGGCTAGCAGCGCGCACCCTTGGCGTGCTCCAGGCGTTGGCCTACGGGCTCCCCATTCAGGCCGTCTTGAAACACAGACCAAGGAGTCTGACATGTGTGCTAGTCAATGGGCTAGAAAACCTGTGAGGCGCAAGGAAGCTAAGTGGCTGGATCCCCTTGAGGGTTGCACCGCCAACCGACCTTGATCTTCTGAGAAGGGTTCGAGTGTGAGCATGCCTGTTGGGACCCAAAAGAAGGTGAACTATGCCTTAGTAGGGTGAAGCCAGAGGAAACTATGGTGGAGGCCCGCAATGATACTGACATGCAAATCGTTCGTCTGACTTGGGTATATGGGCGAAAGACTAATCAAACCGTCTAGTAGCTGGTTCCCTCTGAAGTTTCCCTCAGGATAGCTGGAGTCCATGAGCGAGTTCTATCGGGTAAAGCCAATGATTAGAGGTGTAACAACCCTCATTATTATTTTAAGAATTTACAATTTTAAAATGAAAGTGTTTAAGCTTGAATGGGTTACGATTATGAATAAGAAGAATACTCTGTCTGTGGTGTATCACACCGTGCACTGGCCTAAGTGTTTGGGTTTGATTGGTGTTTGTTTGATTGTTGCTAGGTTGAAGTAAAGTAATGAAGTAAGTTGGGTTAATTATATACAAGGAGTATCTTCATGACAGTTTAGGTTGACCCCAGGAATTTTGTTGGGTCGACACAAGTGTGTGTTTAGGTCCACCCTAGGAATTAGGTGGGGTTGACACAATTGTGTGTTTGGGTCGACACAAGAATCGAAGAGGGGTCGACACAAAATAGCCCTTTAGTATGCTTTCGGTCGACCCCAGGACTTAGAAAGGGTCCACACAATTTATAGTTTCGGTCGATCCCAGGACTTAGAAATGGTCGACACAATATATAGTTTTGGTCGACACAACAGATGAGTGGTCGTCACAAGTTGCCCTCTAGGAATAGATTGGGTCGACACAATTGGCAGCCGGTCGACATAGAATAGCTTTCGGGAGTTTATTCAGTTGACCGCATGGTCAAGCGGTCGACACCTTCCAGTTCGGACGACAACTTATTAACCGGTCTACATAGCATAACTTTCGGGAATTTCTTGTGTCGACATAAGTTGAAAAGTCAGCAAAATCAGCAGAATTCCGATTGGTGGACATAAAAGGAATATTGATTTTATTTGATAAAGGGCATTAAGTGGGTCTTTGGTGGAATTTTTCCTTCCCAGCCACGATCTTCCTCCCCCTTTTCTCCCTAGGTTTCGTGCTCTAAATCAAAAGAAGGTGAGATTGAGATAGAGACGAAGTTTTGTGAGGAAAAGAGTGAGAAAGTGAGTGACTTCAAGAGAAGTGAAGTAAAGAGCTTTGATATTTCGTGGAGGCTGAAGCTCAAGGTATTTTCATATCCCTTAAAGTTCTTGTAGGTTAAATAATGATAAAAGGATGATGTTGGTTGAATAAGTGGATAAAAATGAAGGAGTTCGTGTCAAGTGTTTCGAAATCACTTATTTACATATAGGGTTAGGGTTTTGGAGATTCGGTCAGGTTATAGCACGATTTTGAGTTTATATCCTTCATATGAGTTAAATTAGACTCTTAGAGTAATTTATAGCTGTTTGAATCACTTGATTCGGAGTTATGTAGGAAAAGTTATGGATGTCGCAAGTTGGTAGACGGAAACTGGGAGAGCACCGGTCGACACATTATCGACCGGTCGACACAAAATAACTCTCTGTAAATGATTCGGTCGACCGCATGAATAAGCGGTCGACACATTATGCTAAGTTAGGTCGACACCTATAGGTTATGTCGACCGATTCTTGAGTTCCGGAAATGTATGCCCTCTGTTTTGTCGACGTAAGTCAACATGCTTTGGTTTTCTGAATTGGGTGTCTTCTAAGAAGTTATATTAGACTCCCTAAGGAACAATTTGACACCTTAATCATTAAGAATGGATCAATATAGAGGAAGTTATAGATGTTCAAAGTTGGAATAGAAAGTTAAGACTTTATGCAAATTCTGATCCGTAAAAGATTTATAGGTTTAAGCCATCGATTGGATTAAAAAGGAGACTCAAGTGGATCAACTCAACCTAGCGGCTAAGGTAAGTTAGCATTAAGATTATTTGGCCCTTAAGTGGGACTACATTGCAAAGATTAGGATGATTGTTTGATGTGTGCTGCATGTTTGTTGCATGACATGTTTGGTGATGAATGCTTATTTTCATGTTATGTAATGTGATTTAAGAGATGTTTTCATNATTTTTGTGTGATGGATTTAAAAGCTTTTGAAATGAATGTATTTCAAGTCGATATGTTTTCTTCCGCTGTATGTTTATGTTCTTGAATGCTTATGTATTTTTGATAAAAGGTTGAATTCAAATGCTTGTTTACAAAGAGAGTAAGTATGTTTTATTTCGATGGTTTTCCTTGTAAACTGTTTTATACTAAAGAGAGTTTCAGAAATTTAAAGTAACGAGTTTTCCACAAAAGTAAAGTAAGTAAGTAAGAAAGCAGTAACGGACCGGTTCTCGGGTCGCCAAAAGAAAATTGGATTTCAATAAAGTAAAGTAAGTCAAGTAAGAACAGCAAGTAAGCGGCGTCCTGGGAATCGGGTCGTTACAATTATGGTATCAGAGCAAAACACACACACAATAAGGGAACGAAATGGTGAGTGCACTGGGTTAAGTCGGTTCTCTAGAAAGCTCAATAACTGTATCATTTGCATACTTCTATGTTATAACAGGATTAAAGTAGAAAAATCCTTATTTTGGAGTACTAACGATGTGATTAGTGATTGAAGGAGCAAGGAGAGGAAGAAGAAATGTTCTAGAGGAGGGAACTAATGAGACTACTATTAACCAGCTGTTAAAGTTGGTTAATCACTAGTTTCAAGAATTGGAGCGAATGATGAATGGAGAAGAACAAAGAAATGGACGAAACAAGAATGGTGGAGGGCTTAGCTGTGAGAGATTTAGGAAAATGAGTCCTCTACCGTTTGATGGACAGTCCACAGATCCTGTGTTGGCGAAGAGTGGATTACAGGTATCCTATAAAATATGAACAGCAACAATTGGAGCCTGAGGGCAGTAATTTTGTTCATGGTGAAAGTTCATATCACAAGAATTTTTATCGAAATGAACTTGATAATTCTAGACTCATTAGAGATAGTAACATGGGAGAGTCATATTAGCCATATTAGAATGTTTCCTATACCTCATACTATGAAAAAAAAAACTAGAATCCAGGTACCTACTACACGAAATGTGGATATGGAGCTTTCTGAGTATACATGATTAAGTACCCAGGTCAAGTAGCTTCTGAAAAACTAACTTTTGTGAAAACTCATGTAGGTAAGGGGCACTCAGTGATGGATTCAAGTGAAGCGTTGCATCATAGGGTGACTAGATCTGATTATAATAGAGACATAAGAAACTCAAATGGAATTACTAATTTAGGGAGACCCTCTTCTAACTTAGCAAGATACAGAGGTTTGGATTCATATCAAGCTAAAGAAAGGATTGTATCTAGCCGTGAATTTTGAGGAGAAGTGACGAATCTAAGCCAAGGTCAGTAGATTCTGATAAAAAAATAGGAGTGCTGATTATCATCAATGAGGTGTTTTTAGTCCTAGGAATGAGCATGAAGACTATCTTTACTCTAAACTAGGCAGAACAACAAATCATGCTCATGAATATGCTCAAGGGAGTTGAAATAAAATGACTCACTTGCATTCATAAATGGGTTATGGTCTTGAGCATAGCGAGGATGAGTACCGAGAACCTGTAATTATAGACACAACTATGGAGAGACAAGACATAACAAGGTCATATGCAAGTCAAGGAAAAGGGTGGTATGATGGAGAGGCATCCTACATAAACTAGGAATTTTATTTTGGGATCTTAGCGACTTGGCAGAGCAAGGATTTCAGTAAAGCAAGATGGTCGATTTGAAGATGTTTTGGATGACCATGTGAAGTGTTAGGTAAGATGCCCCAAGATTATAGAATATCTCATTTAGACGATTATCAATATTCTCATGTCTCAAGTGAGCATGACTATGGAAGAAAAGAAAAATTGAAGTTTTACAAAGAACTTTATAGTCCTCATGTATCCATGCATGAACAAAATTGTAAAAACATGGATTGGTTGCAATCAACGGAGGGTTATGATTCACATAAATAGGGAGATGTTAACAGATTATTTGGAAGTAAATATACTCACGAATAAGAAGTAAGAGTTACAAATTATAGGATGAATATGTCTCGTGAGTATGAGACTTCAAGAAACTACCACAATTTATACCCCAACGACAAAGACGTTCTGGCTATGGATTCGACAAGGGAAACAAGGTTTAAAAATGAGAAAAAAAATGAAATTGTATGAGGACATACGATCAACACAAAGTTGTTCAGCTGATGACTGGTTGACATCCCAGGAGTATATTAGACGCAAACAAGCAAAATCATGTGAAGGCACAAAAAAAAATAAAAAAAATGAAAAAAAATGAGACTCGATTTATGAAGGTAAATCCAAGACATGAATCTTTTAGTGGGAATAGTTCACGTCACTTTGAAAGAAGAAATAGACATGATAAGAATCATATAGTTTGGGAAAGAATTTAATATTGTCATGACGATGAGCAAGTAGAAGAAATGAATGGTCCTGGTGATCCTCCAGAGAAGTCTGAGGAGTTAAAGTAGCTGGTACCAAGAACGTTAATCATGCTAATGTGGTGGTCAAGAATCTTGGAACGAGTAATCTTTTGGAAGGCATGCCCAAGGGTCATTGTGCTGAGCATAGGCACGATCAAGGCGTGCCCCCGCCAAGGAAAGCGCAGGTTGAAATGCATGTCCAAGTTCCTCAACCAGGCTTCTTCCATTCTTTCCGGACAAGTCCCAATCAAGCCACGCCCAAGGCCAAGTATCATACATAGTGCCTAGCAAAGGCACGATCAAGGCCCGGCCAAGTGCAAGGCGCGAGGCATGCCTTTGGTTCAAAAGTTTGTCAAATTAACTAACAAAAGGTAAGGCAAGGTATTGAGTAACTTGCCAAAACTTTGAAAAGTCGAGTAAACATATACTTACAAAAAGGTAAGGCAAGAAGGTATCGAGGAACTTTCCAAAATGTTGAAAAGTCAAGTAAGCATAAACACATACAAAAGGGAAAGGAACGGTATCGGGGAACTTTACAAAAGGTTCAAACGTCGGGTTCGGGCTCCAAGTTGTCCCAAAACTTTAATTGTAACATAAAAAAGTTATAACAAGAGTGGTTGGTACTTTATGCACGCATCTGGTGTTAAAATGAGTACAGATAAGAGAAAGAGGGAAAAAGGCATTATTTTGCACTAAATTTAGGGGCTAGTTACTTGTGTGAATGGACCCGTTGTGGGTTTAGAGAGGAGCCAATCTTCGTCCTCCGATGTCAAGTGTATGTATTAGAGGAAAAAGTAAGAAAAAATAACCATCGGCAGCCTCGGTCGCTATGTTAAGACGTAGAAATGACAAGTAATAGCAAGGCATTTTGATTACTTGGTCAACAAGTAAACTTTTGTCAACCTCCCGTTCGGGCTCCAAATCATCCCAAAAGTTTAATTGCAACATAGAAAAGTCATAAAAAGAGTGGTTGATGCTTTTACGTACGTATCTGGTGTTAAAACGAGTACAGATAAGAGAAAGAGGACAAAAGCATTTTTTTATAAAAATTTTTGGGACTAGTTACTTGTCTGAATGGACCCGTTGTGGGTTCCGAGAGGAGCCAATCTTTGTCCTCCAATGTCAATTGTATGTATGAGGGGAAACATGTAAGAAAAAATAACCATCGGAAATTTTGGTCGCTATGTGTAGACGTAGAAATGACAAGGAATAGCAAGACATTTTGATTACTTGGTCACCAAGTAAACTTTTTTCAACGTCAAGTTCGGTCTCCAAATCATCCCAAAAGTTTAATTGCAACATAAAAAAGTTATAACAAGAGTGGTTGGTGCATTTACGCACGCATCTAGTATTAAAATGAGTACATATAAGAGAAAGAGGGAAACAAGTTACTTTTTGCACTAATTTTAGGGGCTACTTACTCTAAATGGACCCTTTCCGGGTTCTGAGAGCAGCTAATCTTTGTCCTCCGATGTCAAGGGTATGTATGAGGGGAAACAAGTAAGAAAAAATAACCATCGGAAACTTTGGTCACTATGTGTAGACGAAGAAATGACAAGGAATAGCAAGCTATTTTGATTACTTGGTCACCAAGTAAACTTTTTTCAACGTCGGGTTGGTGCTCGAAATCATCCCAAAAGTTTAATTGCAACATAAAAAAGTTATAAAAAAAGTGGTTAGTGCTTTTACGCACGCATCTGGTGTTAAAACGAGTACAAATAAGAGAAAGAGGGGAAAAAAGGAATTTTTTGCACTAATTTTAGGGGCTAGTTACTTGTCTGAATTGACCTGTTCCGGGTTCCGAGAGCAGCCAATCTTTGTCCTCCGATGTCAAGGGTATGTATGAGGGGAAACAAGTAAGAAAAAATAACCATCGGAAACTTTGGTCGCTATGTGTAGACGTAGAAATGACAAGAAATAACAAGACATTTTGATTACTTGGTCACCAAGTAAACTTTTTGCAACGTCGGGTTTGTTCTCCAAATCATTGGAAAAGTTTAATTGCAACATAAAAAAATTATAACAACAGTGGTTCGTGCTTTTACGCACGCATCTTGTGTTAAAACGAGTACAAATAAGAGAAAGAGGGGAAAAGGCATTTTTTGCACTAATTTTAGGGGCTAGTTACTTGTCTGAATTGACCTTTCCGAGTTCCGAGGGGAGCCAATCTTTGTCCTCCAATGTCAATTGTATGTATGAGGGGAAACATGTAAGAAAAAATAACCATCGGAAATTTTTGTCGCTATGTGTAGACGTAGAAATGACAAGGAATAGCAAGACATTTTGATTACTTGGTCACCAAGTAAACTTTTTTCAACGTCGGGTTTGTTCTCCAAATTATTCCAAAAGTTTAATTGCAACATAAAAAACTTATAACAACAGTGGTTAGTGCTTTTACGCACGCATCTGGCGTTAAAACTAGTACAAATAAGAGAAAGAGGGGAAAAAATGCATTTTTTTGCACTAATTTTAGGGGCTTGTTACTTGTCTGAATTGACCCGTTCAGGGTTCTGAGATTAGCCAATCTTCATCTTCTGATGTCAAGTGTATGTATGTTGGTAAACAAGTAAGAAAAAATAACCATCGGCAACTTCGGTCGCTATGTGAAGATGTGGGAATGACAAGGTAATATCATGACATTTTGATTACTTCGTCACCAAGTAAACTTTTTTCAACGTCGGGTTCGGGCTCCAAATTGTCCCAAAAGTTTAATTACAACATAAAAAAGTTATAACAAGAGTGTTTAGTGCTTTTATGCACGTATGTGGTGTTAAAACAAGTACAAATAAGAAAAAGAGGGGAAAAAGGCTTTTTTTTGCACTAATTTTAGGGGCTGGTTACTTTTCTAAATTGACCTGTTCTGGGTTCCGAGAGGAGCCAATCTTCGTCCTCCGATGTCGAGGGTATGTATGAGGGCATTTTTTCCATCTAATTTTAGGGGCTGGTTACTTGTTTGAATGGACCCATTCCAAGTTTCGAGAGGAGCTAATCTTTGTCCTCCGTTTTCAAGTATATGTATGAGGGGAAACAAGTAAGAAAAAATAACCATCGAAAACTTAGGTTGCTAATGTGAAGATGTGGAAATGACAAGGTAATAGCAAGGCATTTTGATTACTTGGTCACCAGGTAAACTTTTTTCAACGTCAGGTTCAGGCTCTAAATTGCCCCAAAAGTTTAATTGCAACATAAAAAAGTTATAAGAAAAATGGTTGGCGCTTTCACTGACGCATCTGGTGTTAAAATGAGTAGAAATAAGAGAAAGAGGGAAAAATACATTTTTTTGCACTATAGGAGCCAATCTTCATCCTCTGATGTCAAGTTTATGCATGAGGGTAAACAAGTAAGAAAAAATAACCATCGAAAACTTCAGTCGCTACGTGAAGACGTGGGAATGATAAGGTAATAAAAAAGAATTTTAATTACTTGGTCATCAAGTAAACTTTTTTCAACGTCGGGTTCCGGCTCCAAATCATCCCAAAAGTTTAAATGCAACAAAAAAAAAGTTATAACAAGAGTTGTTGGTGCTTTTACGCACGCATCTGGTATTAAAATGAGTACATATAAGAGAAAGAAGGAAAAAAACATTTGTTTGCACTAATTTTAGGGGCTGGTTACTTGTCTGAATGGAGCCATTCTAGGTTTCGAGAGGAGCCAATCTTCGTCCTCCGTTTTCAAGTGTATGTATGAGGGGAAACCAGTAAGAAAAAATAACCATCGGAAACTTTGGTCGCTCTGTGAAGATGTGGTAATGACAAGGTAATAGCAAGACATTTTGATTACTTGGTCACTAAGTAAACTTTCTTCAACGTCGGTTTCTGGCTGCAAATTGTCCCAAAAGTTTATTTGCAACATAAAAAAGTTATAAGAAGAAAGGTTGGTGCTCTTACGCACACATCTGGTGTTAAAACGAGTACAAATAAGAGAAAGTGTGACAAAAATGCATTTTTTTGCACTAATTTTAGGGGCTAGTTACTTGTCTGAATGAACAAGTTATGGGTTCTGAAACGACTCAATCTTCGGTCGCTATGTAAAGACGTGAGAATGACATGGTAATAGCAAGGCTTTTTGATTACTTGGTCACCAAGTAAACTTTTTTCAACGTCAGATTCAGGCTCTAAAACGTGCCAAAAATTTTATTTACAACATAAAAATGTTATAACAAGAGAGGTTGGTCTTTTATGGAAGTATCTGGTGTTAAAATTAGTACAGATAAGAGAAAAGGGTAAAAAAGGATTTTTCACACTAATTTTAAGGGATGGTTACTTGTCTGAATGGACCCGTTGTGGGTTCCGACAGGAGCTAATCTTCGTCCTCCTATGTCAAGTGTATGTATAAAGGGAATCAAGTAAGCACAATAACCATCGGAAACTTTGGTCGCTATGCTAAGACGTGGGAATGACAAGGTAATAGCAGGCCATTTTGATTACTTGGTCACAAAGTAAACTTTTTTCAACGTCGAGTTTGTGCTCTAAATCATCCTAAAAGTTTAATTGCAACATAGAAAAGTTATAATAAGAGTAGTTGGTGCTTTTACGCACGTATCTGGTTTTAAAACGAGTACAAATAAGAGAAAGAGGGAAAAAAGCATTTTTTTGCACAAATTTTAGGGGCTAGTTACATGTCTGAATGAACCTGTTCCAGGTTTAGAGAGGAGTCAATCTTCGTTCTCCGATGTCAAGTGTATGTATGAGGGGAAACAAGTAAGAAAAAATAACCATCGGATATTCGGTCGCTATGTGAAGACGTGGGAATGACAAGGTAATAACAAGGCATTTTGATTACTTAGTCACCAAGTAAACTTTTTTCAACGTTGGGTTCGAGCTCCAAATCATCCCAAAAGTTTAATTGCAATATAAAGAAAATATAACAAGAGTGGTAGGTGCTTTTACGTACGTATATGGTGTTAAAACGAGTATAGATCAGAGAAAGAGGGAAAAAAAGCATTTTTTCGAACTAATTTTAGGGGCTGGTTACTTGTCTGCATGGACTCGTTCCCGGTTCCAAGAGGACCCAATCTTCGTCCTCCGATGTCAAGTGTATGTTTGAGCGGAAACAAGTAGGCAAAAATAACCATCGGAAACTTCGGTCGCTATGTTAAGACGTGGGAATGACAAGGTAATAGCAAGGCATTTTCATTACTTGGTCACCAAGTAAACTTTTTTCAACGTAGGGTTCTGACACAAAATTGTGTGAAAAGTTTAATTGCAACATAAAAAAGTTATAACAAGAGTGATTGGTGCTTTTACGCAAGAAATTGGTTTAAAATAAGTACAGATAGGAGAAAGAGCTTGTTACTTGTCTGAATGAACCAGTTATGGATTCTGAAAGGATTCAATCTTCGGTCGATATGTGAAGACGTGGGAATGACAAGGTAATAGCAAGGCATTTTGATTACTTGGTGACCAAGTAAACTTTTTTCAACGTCAGATTCGGGCTCTAAAACGTGCCAAAGAGTTTAATTGCAATATAAAAATATTATAAGAAGAGAGGTTGGTCTTTTACGGAAGTACCTGGTATTAAAATGAGTACAGATAAGAGAAAGAGGGGAAAAACACATTTTTCACACTATTTTGAAGGGATGGTTACTTGTCTGAATTGACCCATTATGGGTTACGACAGGAGCCAATCTTCGTCCTCCGATGTCAAGTGTATGTATGAGGTGAAACAAGTAAGAAAAAATAACCATCGGAAACTTCGGTCGCAATGTGAAGACGTGGGAATGACACGGTAATAGCGAGGCATTTTAATTACTTGGTCACCAAGTAAACTTTTTTCAACGTTGGGTTCGTGCTCCAAATCGTCTCAAAAGTTTAACTGCAACATAAAGAAGTTATAACAAGAGTGGTTGGTGCTTTTACGCACGTATCTGGTGTCAAAACGAGATAGATTAGAGAAAGAGGGGAAAAAGACATTTTTTTGCACTAGTTTTAGGGGTTGTTTACTGGTCTTAATGGACTCGTTCCGCGTTCCAAGAGGAGCTAATCTTCGTCCTCCGATGTCAAGTGTATGTATGAAGGGAATCAAGTAAGAAAAAATAACCATCGAAAACTTCGGTCGCTATGTGAAGACGTGGGAATAACAAGGTAATAGCCAGGCATTTTGATTACTTTGTCACCGTGTAAACTTTTTTTAACGTCAAGTTCGTGCTCCAAATCATCCCAAAAGTTTAATTGCAACATACAAAAGTTATAACGAAAGTAGTTTGTGCTTTTACGAACGTATCTGGTCTTAAAACGAGTACAGATAAGAGAAAGAGGGAAAAAATCATTCTTTTGCACTAATTTTGGGTGCTAGTTACATGTCTGAATGGACCTGTTCCGGGTTTAGAGAGGAGCCAATCTTCGTCCTCTGATGTCAAGTGTATGTATGAGGGGAAACAAGTAAGAAAAAATAACCATCAGATATTCTGTCGCTATGTGAAGACATGAGATTGACAAGGTAATAGCAAGAAATTTTGATTACTTGGTCACCAAGTAAACTTTTTTCAACATCGGGTTTGAGCTCCAAATCATGCCAAAAGATTAATTGCAACATATAGAAGTTATAACAAAAGTGGTTGGTTCTTTTACGCACGTATATGGTGTTAAAACGATTACAGATAAGAGAAAGAGGGAAAAAAGCATTTTTTCGCTGTAATTTTAGGGGCTGGTTACTTGTCTGCATGGACCCGTTTCTGGTTACTAGAGGACCCAATCTTCGTCCTCCGATGTCAAGTGTATGTTTGAGCAGAAACAAGTAGGAAAAAATAACAATCAGAAACTTCATGTTAAGACGTGGGAATGACAAGGTAATAGCAAGGCATTTTCATTACTTGGTCACCAAGTAAACTTTTTTTAACGTCGGGTTTGGGCTCCAAATCATCCCAAAAGTTTAATTGCAACATAAAAATGTTATAAAAATAGTTGTTGGTGCTTTTACGCACGCATTTGGTGTTAAAACAAGTGTAAATAAGAGGAAAAGAGAAAAGAGGCATTTTTTACACTAATTTTGAAGGCTAGTTACTTGTCTGAATGGACCCGTTCTGGGTTTTGAGAGGAGCCAATCTTCGTCCTCCGAAGTAGAGTGTATGTATGAAGACGTGGGAATGACAAGGTAATAGCATGACATTTTGATTACTTGGTCACCAGGTAAATTTTTTTCAACGTTGTGTTCGGGCTCCAAATAATCCTAAAAGTTTAATTGTAAAATAAAAAATTTATAACAAGAGTGGTTGCTGCTTTTACGCACTCAATGGTGTTAAAATGAGTACAGATAAGAGAGAGAGGAAAAAAAGGAATTTTTTGCACTAATTTTAGGAGCTAGTAACTTGTCTGAATGGAGCCATTTTGGGTTCCGAGAGGAGCCAATCTTCAACCTCTGATGCCAAGTGTGTATGAAGGGAAACAAGTAAGAAAAAATAATCATCAGAAACTTCGGTCGCTATGTAAAGACGTGGAAATGACTAGGTAATAGCAAGTTATTTTAATTACTTGCTCACCAAGTAATTAAAATAACTTTTTTCAACGTCGAGTTCGGGCTCCAAATTGTCCAAAAAGCTTATTTGTAACATAAAAGGTTATAACAAGAGTGGTTGGTGATTTTACGCCTGTATCTGGTGTTAAAACGAGTACATATAAGAGAAAGAGGGAAAAAAAGCATTTTTTGCACTAATTTTAGGGGCTAGTTACTTGTTTGAATGGACCCATTCCGGGTTTCGAGATAAGCCAATTTTCGTCCTCTGATGTCAAGTATATGTATGAGGGGAAACAAGTAAGAAAAAATAACCATGGGAAACTTCGGTCGCTATGTGAAGATGTGAGAATGACAATGTAATAGCAAGGCATTTTGATTACTTGGTCACCAAGTAAACTTTTTTCAAATTGGGTTCGGGATCCAAATCGTCTCAAAAGTATAATTGCAACATAAAAAATTTATAACAAGATTTGTTAGTGCTTCTACGCACGTATCAGGTGTTAAAACGAGTACAGATAAGAGAGAAGGAAAAAAGGCATTTTTGCACTAATTTTAGGGGCTGGTTACTTGTCTGAATGTACTCTTTCCTGGTTCCGAGCAGAGCCATTTTTCGTCCTCCAATGTGAATTTTATGTGTGAGGGGAAACAAGTAAGAAAAAATAACCATAAAAAACTTCGGTCGCTATGTGAAGACGTTGGTATGACAAGGTAATAGCAAGACATTTTGATTACTTGGTCACCAAAACATCTTTTTTCAACGTCATTTTCGTGCTCCAAATTGTCCCAAAAGTTAAATTGCAACATAAAAAAGTTATAATAAGAGTGGTTGGTGCTTTTACGCACGTATCTGGTGTTAAAACGAGTCCAGATACGAGAAAGGGGGAAAAAAGGCATTTGTTTGAACTAACTTTAGGGGCTGTTTACTTGTCTGAATGTACCCATTCTAGGTTGCGAGAAGAGCCAATCTTCGTCTTTGGATGTCAAGTTTATGTATCATGGGAAACAAGTAAGAAAAAATAATCATCGGAAACTTCGGTCGCTATGTGAACACGTGAGAATGACAAGGTAATAGCAAGGCACTTTGATTACTTGATCACCAAGTAAAATTTTTTCAACTTCAGGTTCGGGATCCAAATCATCCCAAAAGTTTCATTGTAAGTTAAGAAGGTTATAACAAGAGTGGTTGGTGCTTTTACGCACGTATCTTGTGTCAAAACTATTATAGATAAAAGAAAGCGGGAAAAAAGCCAATTTTTTCCTCTAATTTTACGAGCTGGTTACTTGTCTAAATGGACCCTTTCCGAGTTCCAAGAGAATCCAATCTTCATCCTCCGATATCACGTGTATGTATGAGGGGAAACAAGTAAGAAAAAATAATCATCAGAAACTTTGGTCGCTATGTGAACACAAAAGAATGACAAGGTAATAGCAAGGCACTTTGATTACTTGGTCACCAAGTAAAAAATTTTCAACGTCGAGTTCAGGCTCCAATTAATCCAAAAATTTAATTGCAACAAAAAAAGTTATAACAAGAGTGGTTGGTGCTTTTACGCACGCATTTGGTGTTAAAAGGAGTACCAATAAGAGAAAGAGGGAAAAAGGCATTTTCTTGCATTAATTTTAGGGGCTAGTTACTTGTCCGAATGGACCCATTCCAAGTCTCGAGAGGAGCCAATCTTCGTCCTCCGATGTCAAGTGTATGTATGAGGGGAAACAAGTAAAAAAAGAAATCAACGGAAACTTCGGGAATGACAATGTAATAGCAAGGCATTTTGATTACTTGATCACCAAGTAAACTTTTTTCAACGTCGGGTTCGTGCTCCAAATTTTCCGAAAAGTTTAATTGCAACATAAAAAAGTTATAACAAGAGTGGTTGCTGCTTTTAAGCATGTATCTGGTGTTAAAACGAGTACAGATAAAAGAATGAGGAGAAAAATACATTTTTTTGCACTAATTTTGGGGCTGGTTACTTGTCTGAAGAGACCCATTCTGGGTTCCAAGAGGATCCAATCTTTGTTCTCCGATGTCAAGTGTTTGTATGAGGGGAAACAAGTAAGAAAAAATAATCATCGGAAACTTCGGTAGCTATGTGAAGACGTGGGAATGACAAAGTAATATTAAGGTATTTTGATTACTTGGTCACAAAGTAAACTTTTTTCAACGTCGGGTTTGGCTTCAAATCATCTGAAAATTTTATTTGCAACATAAAAAAGTTATGCTCGAGGGAGTAAGAAAAACTAACCATTGGAAACTTCTGCCGCTATATGAAGACGTGGGAATAATAAGGTCATACCAAGGCAATTTTATTACTTGGTCACCAAGTAAACTTTTTTTAACGTCGGGTTCGGGCTTCAAATCATCTCAAAAATTTAATTGCAACATAAAAAAGTTATACCAAGAGTGGTTGGTGCTTTTACGCACGCATCTAGTGTTAAAACGAGTACAAATAATAGAAAGAGGAAAAAAAGGTATTTTTTGCACTAATTTTAGAGTCTAGTTACTTGTATGTATGAACTAGTTCTGGGTTCTAAGAGGAGTCAATCTTCGTCCTCTGATGTCAAGTGTATATATGAGGGTAAACAAGTAAGAAAAAATAACCATCAGAAAATTCAGTCGCTATGTGAAGACGTGGGAATGACAAGGTAATAGCAAGACATTTTCATTACTTGGTCACCAAGTAAACTTTTTTCAACGTCGGGTTCGGGCTTCAAATAATCCCAAAAGTTTAATTGCAACATAAAAAAGTTATGACAAGAGTGGTTGGTGCTTTTACACACGCATCTGGTGTTAAAACGAGTACAAAAAAGTGAAAGAGGAAAAAAGGCATTTTTTTCACTAATTTTAGGGGCTACTCACTTGTCTGAATGGACCCGTTATGAGTTTCAAGAGGATCCAATCTTCGTCCCCTGATGTCACGTGTATTTATGAGGGGAAAAAAGTAAGAAAAAATGGCATTTTTTGCACTAATTTTAGGGGCTACTCACTTGTTTGAATGGACCCGTTCTGAGTTTCAAGAGGATCCAATCTTCGTCCCCTGATGTCACGTGTATTTCAAGAGTACAAATAATCATCGGAAACTTTGGTAGCTTTGTGAAGACGTGGGAATGACAAGGTAATATTAAGGTATTTTGATTACTTGGTCACCAAGTAAACTTTTTTCAACATCGGGTTTGGCTTTAAATCATCTGAAAATTTTATTTGCAACATAAAAAAGTTATGCTTGAGGGTTAACAAGTAAGAAAAAATAACCATCGGAAACTTCTGCCGCTATATGAAGACGTGGGAATAACTAGGTAATAGCAAGACAATTTTATTACTTGGTCACCAAGTAAAGTTTTTTTAACGTCGGATTCGGGCTTCAAATCATCCCAAAAGTTTAATTGCAACATAAAAAAGTTATACCAAGAGTGGTTGGTGCTTTTACGCACGCATCTGGTGTTAACACAAGTACAAATAATAGAAAGAGGAAAAAAGGTATTTTTTGCACTAATTTTAGAGGCTAGTTACTTGTATGTATGGACCAGTTCCGGGTTCTAAGTGGAGCCAATCTTCGTCCTCTAATGTCAAGTGTATATATGAGGGTAAACAAGTAAGAAAAAATAACCATCAGAAAATTCAGTAGCTATGTGAAAACGTGGGAATGACAAGGTAATAGCAAGGCATTTTCATTACTTGGTCACCAAGTAAACTTTTTTCAACACTAGGTTCGGGCTTCAAATCATCCCAAAAGTTTAATTGCAACATAAAAAAGTTATGACAAGAGTGGTTGGTGCTTTTACGCACGCATCTGGTGTTAAAACGATTACAAAAAAGTGAAAGAGGAAAAAAAGGCATTTTTTTGCACTAATTTTAGGGGCTACTTAGTTGTCCTAATGGACCTGTTCCGGGTTCCATGAGGAGCCAATCATTGTCCTCCAATGTCAAGTGTATGTATAAGGGGAAATAAGTAAGAAAAAATTATCATCGGAAACTTTGGTCGCTATGTGAACACGTGGGAATAACAATGTAATAGCAAGACATTTTGAATATTTGGTCAGCAAGTAAACTTTTTTCGACGTCAGGTTCAGGCTCCAAATTGTCCCAAAAGTTTAATTGAGACATAAAAAAGTTATAACAAGAGTGGTTGGGGCTTTTACGCACGTATCTTGTGTTAAAAGAAGTACAAATAAGAGAAAGAGGAAAAAAAACATTTTTTTGCACTAATTTTAGGGGCTAGTTACTTGTCGGAATGGACCCGTTCTGGGTTCCAAGAGGAGCCAATCTTTGTCCTCTGATGTTAATTGTATGTATGAGAGGAAACAAGTAAGAAAAAATAACCATCGGAAACTTCCGTCGCTATCTGAAGACGTGAGAATGACAAGGTAATAGCAAGCCATTTTTATTACTTGGTCAACAAGTAAACTTTTCAACGTCGTGTTCGTGCTCCTAATCGTCCCAAAATTTTAATTGCAACATAAAAAAGTTATAACAAGAGAGGTTTGTGCTTTTACAAACGTATCTGTTGTTAACACAACTACAAATAATATAAAGAGGGAAAAAAGGCATTTTTTGTACTAATTTTAGTGGCTAGTTACTTGTCCTAATGGACCCGTTCTGGGTTCCGAGAGGAGCTAATCTTTGTCCTCTGATGTCAAGTGTATGTATGAGAGGAAACAAGTATGCAAAAATAACCATCGGAAACTTCAGTCGCCATGTGAAGACATGGGAATGACAAGGTAATAGCAAGGCATTTTGATTACTTAGTCACCAAGTAAACTTTTTTCAATGTCGTTTTGGGCTCCAAATCATCTCAAAAGTTTAATTGCAACATAAAAAAGTTATAACAAGAGTGGTTGGGGCTTTTACGCACGTATCTGGAGTTAAAACAAGTACAAATAAGAGAAAGAGGAAAAAAAAAGCATTTTTTTGCACTAATTTTAGGGGCTAGTTACTTGTCGGAATGGACCCGTTTCGGGTTCCGAGAGGAGCCAATCTTCGTCCTCTAATGTCAAGTGTATGTATGAGGGGAAACAAGTAAGAAAACATAAGCATCCGAAACTTCCGTCGCTATGTGAAGACGTGGGAATGACAAGGTAATAACAAGCCATTTTGATTACTTGGTCCCCAAGTAAACTTTTTTCAATGTCGGTTTCGGGCCAAGTCATCCCAAAATTTTAATTATAATATAAAAAGGTTATAACAAGAGTGGTTTGTGTTTTTACGCACGTATCATGTGTTATAACGAGTATAGATAAAAGAAAGAGTGAAAAAAGGCATTTTTTCCCTCTAATTTTAAGGGTTGGTTACTTGTCTAAATGAACCCATTCCAAGTTTCAAGAGGATCCAATCTTCGTCCTCCGATATCAAGTGTATGTATGAGGGGAAACAAGTAAGAAAAAATAACCGTCGGAAACTTCGGTCGCTATGTGAAGACGTGGAAATGACAAGGTAATAGCAAGGCATTTTGATTACTTGGTCACCAAGTAAACTTTTTTCAACGTCGGGTTCGGGCTCCAAACCGTCCCAAAAGTTTAATTACGACATAATAAAGTTATAACAAGAGTTGTTTGTGCTTTTACTTACGCATTTGATGTTAAAACGAGTACAAATAAGGGAAAGAAGGAAAAAATGCATTTTTTTGCACTAATTTTAGGGGCTAGTTACTTGTCCTAATGGACTTGTTCCGGGTTCCAAGAGGAGCCAATCTTCATCCTCCGATGTCAAGTGTATGTATGAGTGGAAAGAAGTAAGAAAAAATAACCATTGGAAACTTCGGTCGCTATGTGAAGACGTGGGAATGACAAGGTAATAGTAAGGCATTTTGATTATTTCGTCAGCAAGTAAACTTTTTTCAACATCGGTTCATGGTTCAAATTGTCCCAAAAGTTTAATTGCAACATAAAAAAGTTATAACAAGAGTGGTTGGGGCTTTTACGCACGTATCTGGTGTTAAAACAAGTACAAATAAGAGAAAGAGGAAAAAAAAGCATTTTTTGCACTAATTTTAGGGGCTAGTTACTTGTCGGAATGGACCCGTTCCCGGTTCTGAGAGGAGCCAATCTTCGTCCTCCAATGTCAAGTGTATGTATGAGAGGAAATAAGTAAGAAAAAACAACCATCAGAAACTTTGGTCGCTATGTAAAGACGAGGGAATGACAAGGTAATAGCTAGGCATTTTCATTACTTGGTCACCAAGTAAACTATTTTCAACCTCGGGTTCAGGCTCTAAATCATCCCAAAAGTTTAATTGCAACATAAAAAAGTTATAACAAGAGTGGTTGGTGCTTTTACAAACGTATATGTTGTTAAAACAAGTAAAGATAAAAGAAAAGGGAAAAAAGTCATTTTTGCACCAATTTTAGGGACTAGTTTCCTGTCTGAATTGACCCATTCCCAGGTTCTGAGAGGAGCCAATCGTCGTCCTCCATGTCAAGTGTATGTATGAAGGGAAACAAGTAAGAAAAAATAACCATCGGAAACTTCGGTCGCTATATGAAGAGGTGGGAATGACAAGATAATATAGCAAGACATTTTGATTACTTGGTCACCAAGTAAACTTTTTTCAACGTCGGGTTAGGGCTCCAAATCATCCGAAAAGTTTTAGTGTAAATAAGAGAAAGAGGGAAAAAAAATGCATTTTTTTGCACTAATTTTAGGGGCTAGTTACTTGTCTGAATGGACCCGTTTCGGGTTCGGAGAGGAGCCAATCTTCGTCCTCTGATGTTGAGTGTATGTATGAGGGTAAACAAGTAAGAAAAAATAATCATCGGAAACTTCGGTCGCTATGTGAAGACATGGGAATGACAAGGTAATAGCAAGACATTTTCATTACTTGGTCACCGAGTAAACTTAGAGAGAATAATGTTTAAGGGAAAATTGGACGAAGTCATTAGGAAAGGTTCAAAAATTAGAAAGACGTTAATTGGCTACAATTATAAATAAATAAAATAAGAATACTCTGTTTGGGGTGTATCACACTGTGCACCGGGCCAAGAGTTTGGGTTTGATTGGTGTTTATTTGATGGTTGCTAGGTTTAAGTAAAGTAATGTAGCAGGTTGGGTTGAATATGCTAAAGGACCTTCATGTACGTTTTGGTCAACCCCAGGAATTTGGAGGGGTCGTTACAATTGTATGTTTAGGTCGACCCAAGGAATTTGGAGGAGTCGACACAATTGTACGTTTCGGTCGACCCCAGGATCGAAGAGGGGTCGACACAAAATAGTCCTTAGTATGCTTTTGCCTGACTACAACATCCCACGGTTGACACAATTGTATAGTTTCGGTCGACCCAATGATTGATGAAGGGTCGACACAATTGATACTTTCGGTCGACCCTAAGATCAAGTGATGTGCCACGGATTAGCACATCTAGAATCGGAAGCAAACTATTTTCTAATGAGTTTGTTGATTTTGTAGGAAGCTTGTTTTCTAAAGGTTTAATCAAGAAGCCAAAGATGAAGGGCATGGTGAGCCCTAGTTTTCAAGTGGGGTTGATGCATTTCATGGGCCAACCACACTTGATGAAGGAAGAGGAGTTCAAGGGTGGCACATTAAGGTGGCCCCAAATCACCAAAACATGAAGGGGAAAGCATGTTTTCCTTTTGACAACTTTGTGTAATAATTTAGTTAGTTTTATGTAATAATTAGGAGGATAATTAGAAGCTTAAATTTGTGCATATGTGAGGGTACTTAGTGTACCCGTGGCATGGAAGGGTGATCAAAACATCCATGGTGATGAAAACAACATTTCTGGTTTCGGCCCAAGCTGACCTTCGAGGCTTGTGCAGCCGTTTCGACCACCTTCCAGACCTGTTTTGGAAAAACGTGCTTCTAGAAAAATGTGACCCACATCGTAAGGTTTTCATAATGGGGCATAGCATAAAATTTGGACAACTGCCCAGCCAACGATTGCCATTACAGAGGCCTCCAGAAGATGGAGCGGCCAAAGAGCATCCAACCCATGGTGGCTGATCCATGGCCATGTTTTGCCCCAACGGAAAGGAAAGCTGAATTCCATCTTTGTCCTTCATGGGAGCAGCAGCTAGAAGCCCATGGAAGTGCCCAAGCATTAGCCCAAAAGATACAAGTGTTCAAGTCCATTTGATTATGGACATTCCATCATCTGCTTGGCCCATCTATTAGGTTTTTGGTTTTTCTTAGAAACCATGCAAGAAACTTGTCATCCATTTTATTTTTGTGCTAAATTACGTGGAAGCAAGTGGGAAAGATTAGGGAAAATTAAGGAATGGGGGTACACCATACCTTAGAGTTCCATCTCTCCTTGAAGTGTAGAAGTCAAAAGAGGGGCCCACTTGCCATGCTTTTAGGTTTGCTAGGTGCTTTGAAATGTAGGTAGTAATTATTTTCTCCTTGTAGCTTGTGGGAAGAAGGGTTTTATTCCTTTCTTCTCTGCATTTTGAAGATAGAAAAGATTTGGAAAAATTGAAGTAGCTTTGAAGCTCTGAACCCACTTTTCTGACGGCTTCAAGGGATTTTGGTGAGTAATATCCAATCTTCTTTGTTGTCTTGGTGTTGGTGATTTAGCTAGGATCACTAAGCCTTTGTTCCAACCTTCCTCCTCACTTGATTAGGATTAAGGCAAGGTTGGATGTCCCATAGCCCTCACTCACTCCCATTTGTTTTTGGATCTTTTGCTGTTTGGCGTTTATTGTTGTTGTGGTTTCCTTACCGAGTGGATTTTGTGCTCAAAAGCCACTCCGTGCCAACTACTGTTTTCCGTGTGCTAATTTTATGAAATTTGGTCTATGAATTCCTCCTTCGTGTCTTAAAATATTTGGTCTTTTATTGTGTCCCCTATTTCTTCCATTTAGGAGTTGTGCATTCATCCTTCCACTTTCTTTCACCCGAGTGCCTGAAGTTTGACCATATTGTCGACTGATTCTCAATCTCTCATATCGTTTAATCTACCGTGCGTTTTTCCCCAAACCAATTGCATTTCCCTCCCCTTTTCTTGAAGTTGATTTCTGCCAATTTTCACGTTTCCAGACTTCCTACATTGGGAGTTGTGCATAGGTTTTTCCCATACTTCTATTCTATCAAAGCTGGTTTGTCTGTTTGTTTGACAGAAAGTAGACCCGTGCCATTTTAAGTTCTACGCGTGCTATCACTCTGAATTTTGGACCAAGCCCAGACCGTCCCTTAAAGTTTAAGTCCACCAAATATTAGCCCAAACGCACGTGTACATTTGTGGCCTTAACCAGTTTCCTCCCCTATTTCTGCCAACCTTCTTTGTTCTCGGCATATTGCTAATTTTCCTTTGTCCTCTATTCTCCCGACACCTCTCCTATCCCCGAGCGTGTCACCAAGCGGTCTACACAAATCGCTCTCGGGAAATCCTTTCGTTCGGCACAACAGACGAGCGGTCGACATAAGTCAGTCTCGGGAATGGATTGGGTCGACACAATGGAAGAGCGGTCGATACATTCCCGATTTTAGTTGAAAAGTCAACAAAAATGTGGAGGAACCCGATTGATGGATATAAAAGAAAGATTGATTTTGTTTAATTAAGAGATAAGAAGGCAGGGTCTGCCATTTCCATCCCATCACAATTTCTTTCCCCTATCTTCTCTAAGTTCCCACGTCTTGATAAGGGAGAGGGAGATTGAGAAAGAAAGGAAGTTCGGTGAGAGATATTATTAGAGAAAAGAGAGATATCTCAGAGGAGAGGAGGAAAACTCTGAAGTTTTCGTGGAAGCTGAGGTTTAAGGTAATTTTCTACCCTCTGAGTTTTCTTTTAGGTTCAGTAAAGATAATATAATAGTAGTGTTCGAGTTGATGGATAAAATCAAAGGATTTCATGTAGGTTGTTAGAAAATCAGTTGATTGTGTGCAAGGTTAGGGTTTTTGAGATTCGGTCAGATTGTAGCACGAATTTGAGTTTATATCCTTCATAAGAGTTAAAGTAGACTCTTATAGTGATTTATAGCCGTTAGAATAACTTGATTCGGAGCTATGTAAAAAAAATTATGGACGTCGCAAGTCAGTGTACGAAAACCTTGAAGAGTTTGTGTCGACCCCTTGTAGTTTGGGTTGACCGATAAGAGCACACAATCTCTGTTTTGTCGAATTGGGTCTACCCCTGACAGTTTATGTCGACCCAATCACTGTTCAAACAGTGAATGCCCTCTGTTTTGTCCAAATAAGTCGACATACGTTATTTTTCTGAAATTGGTGTATTTTAAGAAGTTATAGTAAACTCCTTAAGAAACAATTTGACACCTTAAGTATCAAGAATGAATAAATATAGAGGAAGTTATAGATGTTCAAAGTTGAAACAGAAAGTTAAGACTTTATGCAAATTCTGATCTGTATATGATTTATAGGTTTAAGCCATCGATTGGATTTGAATGGAGACTCAAGTGGATCAACTCAACCTAGCAGCTAAGGTAAGTTAGCATTAAGATTATTTGGCCCTTAAGTGGGACTACATTGCAAAGATTAGGATGATTATTTGATGAGTGGTGCATGTTTGTTGCATGATATATTTGGTGATGTATGCTTAATTTCATGTTATGTAATGTGATTTAAGAGATGTTTTCATGTTCATATGGTCATGCATAATAGTTTTACAAAAAGTCTATGAACTATTTTCATGCATTGTTTTACAACGTAGTTGGAGGTAAACGAGATATGATTGGTAGTATGGGACGCCAATTATGTTTTGTCTCCGATGAATTAAGAACTTGAATATGAGAACGGTAAAGTAAAGTAAATGGTTATTACAGGCCTGAGCACCTCAAGTAGTAAACTAGTGAGCTCACGATCAGTAGAGGTTTAAGTAGGTGGAGGGAATGTTCTTGAGATCCTGTAATATTTCCAAAGATAAAGAAAATATGAAACCTAAGAAACGTAAATGAAATTGTGCATTGTTTTAACGTCATAGCATACTCATGCATTGCATTTTTAGTTATGCTTCTTACTGAGCTTTAGGCTCATAGTTTAGGCTTTGCAATGTAGGAAATACAAAGGAGGAAAGTGTGCCAATGACTGATCAAGAAGTTGGTGCTTTTGCGCACGTATCTGATGTTAAAACGAGTACAGATAAGAGAAAGAGGGAAAAAAGACATTTTTTTGCACTAATTTAAGGGGCTTGTTACTTGTTTGAATGGACCCATTTTAAGTTTTGTTAGGAGTAAATCTTCGTCCTCCGATGTCAAATGTATGTATGACAGGAAACAAGTAAGAAAAATTAACCATCGGCAACTCCGGTCGCTATGTAAAGACGTTTGAATGACAAGGTAATTGCAAGGCCTTTTGATTACTTGGTAACAAAGTAAACTTTTTTCAACGTCGCGTTTAGGATCCAAATTGTCACAAAAGTTTAATTGCTACATAAAAAATTCATAACAAGAGTGGTTGGTGCTTTTATGCACACATCTGTTGTTAAAACGAGTACTGATAAGAGAAAGAGGGAAAAAGGTATTTTTTTGCACTAATTTTAGAGGTTGGTTACTTGTTTAAATTAAACCATTTCAGGTTTTGACAGGAGCCAATTTTCATCCTCCGAAGTCAAGTGTATGTATGAGGAGAAAAAGTAAGAAAAAATAACCATCTGTAACTTCGGTCGCTATGTGAAGACGTGGGAATGACAAGGTAATAGCAAGGCATTTTGATTACTTGGTCACCAAGTAAACTTTTTTCAACGTCGGGTTCGTGCTCCGAATCATCCCAAAAGTTTTATTGCCACAAAAAAAGTTATAACAAGAGTCGTTGGTGCTTTTACGCACGTATCTTGTGTTAAAACGAGTACATATAAGAGAAAGAGAAATAAAAAAGTATTTTTTTGTAATATTTTTTTGGGCTAGTTACTAGTCTGAATGGACCCGTTCCGAGTTCTGAGAGGAGCCAATCTTTGTCCTCCGATGTCAAGTGTATGTATTAGGGGAACAAGTAAGAAAAAATAATCATCGGAAACTTCGGTCGCTATGTGAAGACGTAGGAATGACAAGGTAATAACAAGGCATTTTGATTACTTGGTCACCAAGTAAACTTTTTCAACGTCTGGTTTGGGCTCCAAATTGTCTTAAAAGTTTAATTGCAACATAAAAATGTTATAACAAGAGTAGTTGGTGCTTTTACGCACGCATCTGGTGTTAAAACGAGTACAGAAAAGAGAAAGAGGTAAAAAAATGTATTTGTTGCACTAATTTTAGGGGCTAGTTACTTGTCTGAATGGACCCGTTCTGTAACAACCATCATTTTTATTTAAAAATTTGTGACTTTAAGAAGAAAGCGATTAAGACCTTTTTATGAATGATGCTTAAATGTTAGAGTATTAAAGTATTGTGGATATTAGTAAATTAGTAGGCTGAAGGTGATAAGGAGAATAATGTTTAAGGGCAAATTGGACGAAGTTATTAGGAAATGTTTGAAAATTAGAAACACGTGAATTGGCTATGATTATGAATAATTAGAATCAGAGGGGTCGACACAATATATAGTTTCGGTCGACACAATAGACGTGCGGTCGACACAAGTTGCTCTCTTGGAACACGTTCGGTCGACATAATAGACGTGCGGTCGACAAAAGTTGCTCTCTGGGAATACTTTTGGTCGACACAATAGACGTGCGGTCGACACATTCTCATACATGTCGTTGAAAAGTCAACCAAAACATGGGGAAATCCGAACGGTGGACGTAAGGAGAAGGTTGATTTTGTTTAATTAAGAAAGTATGATCAACCAAAACATGTAGAGTTTTTATTGGTAGACTTGAAGGAAATATTGTTTATGGTTAATAAAGGACATAAAGGCATGGGCTGCCATATCTTTCTCCCATCCACGAACCCTCTCCCATTTCCCCCGTTTTGTTGCTCTAAGCTCGAAGGAGAGTGAGATTTGTCAAAGAGAGTGAGGTTGAGAAAGAGAGAAGTTCCGAGAGAGAAAAGAGTGAGATATCTAAGAGGAGAGGAGGAAAACTCTGAAGTTTTCGTGGAAGCTGAGGTTCAATGTAATTTTTCTCTCCTCTGAGTTTTCTTTTACGTTCAGTAAGGATAATATGATAGTAGTGTTTTAGTTGGTGGATAAATAGGAATGATTTCATGTTAATTGCTGCGGAATCAGCCATTTATGAACAAAGTTAGGGTTTTGGAGATTGGGTCAGGTTATAGAACGAATTAGGGTTTATATCCTTCATAAGAGTTAAAGTAGACTCTTAGAGTAATTTATAGTAGTTAGAATCACTCAATTCACAGCTATGTAGGAAAAGTTATAGATGTCACAAGTTTGTGTACGAAAACTGGGGGAGAGTTTGGGTCGACCCCTTGTAGTTTGGGTCGACCGAAACTAGATTCCAGAAGCGCGACATCTCTGTTTGTCGACATGGGTCGACCCCTGAAAGTTTATGTCAACCCAAATCACTGTTCAAACAGTGAATTCCCTCTGTTTTGTCGATGTAAGTCAACATGCTTTGGTTTTATGAAATGGGTGTCTTCTAAGAAGTTATAGTGCACTCCCTAAGAAATAATTTTACGCCCTAATCATCAGGAATGGATCAATATAGAGGAAGTTAAAGATGTTCAAAGTTGGAACAAAATGTTAAGACTTTATGCAAATTCTTATCTGTATACGATTTATAGGTTTAAGCCATCGATTGGATTAAAAAAGAGACTCAAGTGGATCAACTCAACCTAGCAGCTAAGGTAAGTTAGCATTAAGATTATTTGGCCCTTAAGTGAGACTACATTGCAAAGATTAGGATGATTGTTTTATGCGTGCTGCATGTTTGTTGCATGATATATTTGCTGATGTATGCTTAATTTCATGTTATGTAATGTGATTTAAGAGATGTTTTCATGTTCATATGGTCATGCATCATACTTTTACAAAATGTCTACGAACTATTTTCATGCATGGTTTTACAACGTAGTTGGAGGTAAACGAGGTATAATTGGTGTTATGGGATGCCAATTATGTTTCGTCTCCGATGAATTAAGAACTTGAATATCAGAGTAAAGTAAATTGTTATTACAGGCATGAGCACCTCAAGTAGTAAAGTAGTGAGCTCACGACCAGTAGAAGTTGAAGTAAGTGGAGAGGGTTGTTCTTGAGATCCTACAATATTTCCAAAGATAAAGAAAATATGAAGGCTTTTTTTGCACTAATTTTAGGGGCTGGTTACTTGTCTGAATGGATCCGTTCTGGGTTCCGAGAGGAGCCAATCTTCGTCCTCGGATGTCAAGTATATGTATGAGGAGAAACAAGAAAGAAAAAATAACCATCGGAAACTTCGGTCACTATGTGACGACGTGGGAATGAGAAGAAAATACGTAGGTGTTTTGATTACTTGGTCACCAAGTAAACTTTTTTCAACATAAGGTTGGTGCTCCAAATCATCTCAAAAGTTTAATTGCAACATAAAAATGTTATAACAAGAAGGGTTGTTGCTTTTACGCTCTTATCTAGTGTTAAAACGAGTAGAGATAAGAGAAAGAGGCAAAAAATGCATTTTTTCGCACTAATTTTAGGGGCAAGTTACTTGTTTGACTGGATCCGTTACGGGTTTCTAGAGGAGCCAATCTTCTTTCCTGGATGTCAAGTCTATGTATAAGGGAAAAAAAATAAGAAAAAATAACCATCGGAAACTTTGGTCGCTATTTGAAGACGTGAGAAAGACAAGGTAATGGCAAGTATTGTGATTACTTGGTCACGAAGTAAACTTTTTCAACATCGGGTTCAGGCTCCAAATCATCCCAGAAGTTTAATTGCAAGATAAAAAGGTTCTAACAAGAGTGGTTGGGGCTTTTATGCTCGTGACTAGTGTTAAAACGAGTAGAGATAAGAGAAAGAGGCCAAAAAATACATTTTTTTGCAATAATTTTACGGGCTTTTTACTTGTCTGAATGGATCCATTACGAGTTTTGAGAGAAGCCAATCTTCTTCCACGGATGTCAAGTTTATGTATGAGGAGAAACAAGAAAGAAAAATAACAATCGGAAACTTCGGTTACTATGTGAAGACGTGGGAATGACAAGGTAATAGCAAGGTGTTTTGATTACTTGGTCACCAAGTAAACTTTTTTCAACGTCGGGTTTGGGCACCAAATAATCCAAAAAGTTTAATTGCAACATAAAAATGTTATAACAAGAGTGGTTTGTGTTTTTACGGACGTATCTGGTGTTAAAACGAGTACAAATAAGAGAAAGAGGGAAAAAAGGCAATTTTTTGCACTAATTTTAGGGGCTTGTTACTTGTTAGAATGGATCTGTTACGGGTTTCGAGAGGACCCAATATTCGTCCTCGGTATCAAGTGAATATATGAGGGGAAACAAGTAACAAAAAAAAACCATCAGAAACTTCGGTCGCTATGTGAAGACGTGGGAATGACAAGGTAATAGCAAGGTATTTTGATTACTTGGTCACTAAGTAAACTTTTTTCAACGTCAGTTTCTAGCTCCAAATCGTCTCAAAAGCTTAATTGCAACATAAAAAGGTTATAACAATAGTGGTTGGTACTTTTACGCTCGTATCTGGTATTAAAAAGAGTTGAGAGGAGAAAGAGGGAAAAAAGACATTTTTTGCACAAAATTTAGGGGCGAGGCACTTGTATGATTGGGCCCGTTGTAGGTTCAAAGAGGAGCCAATATTTGTCCTCTAATGTCAAGTGTATGTATGAGGGGAAACACGTAAGAAAAAAAAAACCATCGGAAACTTCGGTCGCTATGTGAAGACGTGAGAATGACAAGGTAATAACAAGGCATTTTAATTACTTAGTCACAAAGTAAACATTTTTTAACGTCGCCTTCGTGCTCCAAATCGTCCCAAAACTTTAATTGCAATTTAAAAAAGTTATAACAAAAATGGTTTGTGCTTTTACGCACGTATCTGGTGTTAAAACGAGTACATATAACAGAAAGAGGGAACAAAAAGGCATTTTTTTCCACTAATTTTAGGGGCTAGTTATTTGTTTTAATGAACCCGTTCCGGGTTTTGAGAGTAGCCAATCTTCGTCCGCCGATGTCAAATGTATGTGTGAGGGGAAACAAGTCAGAAAAAATAACCATCGGAAATTTTGGTCGATATGTGAAGACGTGGCAATGACAAGGTAAGAAGGCATTTTGATTACTTAGTCACCAAGTAAACTTTTTTCAACATCAGGTTCGGGGTCCAAATCTTCCTACAAGTATAATTGCAAAATAAAAAAGTTATAACAAGAGTTGTTGGGGCTTTTACGCAAGTATCTTGTGTTAAAACGAGTACAGATAAGAGAAAGAGGGGAAAAAGGCATTTTTTTGCAGTAATTTTAAGGGCTGGTTACTTGTCTAAATTGACCCGTTCCGAGTTTCGAGAGGATCCATTCTTCGTCCTCCGATGTCAAGTGTATGAATGAGGGGAAACAAGAAAGAAAAAATAACCATCAGAAACTTCAGTCGCTATGTGAAGACGTGGGAATGACAAGGTAATAGCAAGACATTTTGATTACTTGGTCACCAAGTAAACTTTTTTCAACATCGGGTTTGGGCTCCAAATCATCCGAAATGTTTAATTGCAACATAAAAAAGTTATAACAAGAATGGTTGGTGCTTTTACGCAAGCATCTGGTGTTAAAAAGAGTACAAATAAGAGAATGAGGGAAAAAAACATCTTTTTTCCCTAGATTTAGGGGCTAGTTACTTGTCTGAAGTAACCTGTCTGGGTTCCGAGAGTTGCCAAACTTTTTCCTTCAAAGTCAACTGTATGGAGGAGGGAAAACAAGTTAGAAAAAATAACCAACGAAAACTTCGGTCGCTATGTGAAGACGTTGGACTGACAAGGTAATAACAAGACATTTTGATTACTTGGTCACCAAGTAAACTTTTTACATCATCGGGTTCGTCCTCTAAATTGTCCCAAAATTTTAATTGCAACATAAAAAAGTTATATTAATAGTGGTTGGTGCTTTTACGTACGTATCCGGTGTTAAAACAAGTACATATAAGAGAAAAAGGGAAAAAAAGAGGATTTTTTGCACTAATTTTAGGGGCTAGTTACTTGTCTGATTTGACCCGTTCCAGGTTCCGAGCGGAGCTAATCTTCATCCTCCGATGTCAAGTGTATGGATGAGGGGAAACAAGTAAGTAAAAATAAACAACGAAAACTTCGGTCAATATGTAAAGACGTGGGAATGACAAGGTAATAGCAAGGCATTTTGATTACTTGGTCACCAAGTAAACTTTTTTCAACGTTGGGTATGTGCTCCAAATCATCACAAAAGTTTAATTGCAACATAAAAAAGTTATAACAAGAGTGGTTGGTGCTTTTAAGCACGTATCTTGTGTTAAACCCAGTACAAATAAGAGAAAGAGGGAAAAAAGGCTTTCGCACTAATTTTAGGCGTTGGTTACTTGTCTAAATTGAACTTTTACAGGTTCCGAGAGGAGCCAATATTCGTCATCGGATGTCAAGTGTAAGTATGAGAGGAAACAAGTCAGAAAAAATAACCATCGGAAACTTCGGTCGATATGTAAAGACGTGGGAATGACAAGGTAATAGCAAGACATTTTGATTACTTGTCACTAAGTAAACTTTTTTTAACATCGGGTTCGTGCTCCAAATCATCCCAAAATTTTAATTGCAATATAAAAAAGTTATAACAAGATCGGTTTGTGCTTTTACGGACGTATTTGTGGTTAAAACGAGTACAAATAAGAGAAAGAGGGAAAAAGGCATTTTTTGCACTAATTTTAGGCGTTGGTTACTTTGCCTGAATTGAACCGTTACAAGTTCCGAGAGAAGCCAATCTTCGTCCTCGGATGTCAAGTGTAAGTATGAGAAGAAACAAGTAAGAAAAAATAATCATCGAAAACTTCGGTCGCTATGTGAAGACGTTGGAATGACAAGGTGATAACAAGACATTTTGATTACTTGGTCACCAAGTAAACTTTTTTCAACGTCGCGTTCGTGCTCCAAATCATCCCAAAAGTTTTGTTTTAAAATAAAAAAGTTATAACAAGAGTGGTTGGTGCTTTAAAGCACGTATCTGGTGTTAAAATGAGTACAAATAAGAGAAACATGGAAAATGCATTTTTTGCACCAATTTTACGAGCTGGTTACTTGTCTGAATTGAACAATTACCTATTCCGAGAGTAGTCAATCTTCATCCTCCGGTGTCAAGTGTAAGTATGAGGGGAAACAAGTAAGAAAAAATAACAATCGGAAACCTCGGTCGCTATGTGAAGACGTTGGAAAGACAAGGTTATAGCAAGATATTTTTATTACTTTGTCACCAAGTAAACTTTTTTTAACGTCGGGTTCAGGCTCCAAATCACCCGAAAAGTTTAATTGCAACATAAAAAAGTTATAGCAAGTGTGGTTGATGCTTTTAGGCATGGATATTGTGTTAAAACGAGTACAAAAAAGAGAAAGAGGGAAAAAAAGCATTTTTTGCACTAAATTTAGGGGCTAGTTACTTGTCTGAATGGACCCGTTCCGGGTTCCGAGAGGAGCCAATATTTGTCCTTCGATGTCAAGTGTGTGGAGGAGGGGCTGGATACTTGTCTGAATTGAACAGTTACGGGTCATTTTAATTACTTTGGTCGCTATGTAAAGACGTGGGAATGACAAGGTAATAGCAAGGCATTTTAATTACTTGGTCACCGAGTAAACTTTTTTCAACGTCAGGTTCTTGCTCCAAATCATCCGAAAACTTTAATTGCAACATAAAAAAGTTATAACAACAGTGGTTGGTGCTTTTAAGCACATATCTGGTGTTAAAACGAGTACAAATAAAAGAAAGAGGAAAAAAAGGAATTTTTTGCACTAATTTTAGGGGCTGGTTACTTGCCTGAATTGAAGCGTTACGGGTTTTGAGAGGAGCCAATCTTCATCCTCGGATGTTAAGTGTAAGTATGAGGGGAAACAAGTAAGAAAAAATAACCATCGGAAACTTCGGTCAATATGTGAAGACGTTGTAATGACAAGGTAATAGCAAGACATTTTGATTACTTAGTCACAAAGCAAACTTTTTTCAACGTCAGTTTCGTGCTCAAAATCATTCCAAAAGTTTAGTTTTAAAATTAAAAAGTCATAACAAGTTTGGTTGGTGCTTTTAAGCACGTATCTGGTGTTAAAACGAGTACAAATAAGAGAAATAGGGAAAAAGGCATTTTTCACACTAATTTTACGGGCTGGTTACTTGTCTTAATTGAACCGTTACGGGTTCCGAGAGGAGCCAATCTTCGTCCTCGAGTGTCAAGTGTAAGTATAAGGGTAAACAACTAAGAAAAAATAACCATTGGAAACTTCGGTCGCTATTTGAACACGTTAGAATGACAAGGTAATAGCAAGACATTTTGATTACTTGGTCACCAAGTAAACTTTTTTTAACGTTGTGTTCAGGCTCCAAATCATCCGAAAAGTTTATTTACTACATAAAAAAGTTATAACAAGAGTGGTTGGTGCTTTTACGCATGCATCTGGTGTTAAAACGAGTACAAATAAGAGAAAGAGGAAAAAAATGCATTTTTCGCACTAATTTTAGGGGCTGGATACTTGTCTGAATTGAACCGTTACGGGTTCCGAGAGGAGCCTATCTTCGTCCTCGGATGTCAAGTGTAAGTATGAGGGGAAACAAGTAAGAAAAAATAACCATCGGAAACTTCATTCGCTACGTGAAGATGTTGGAATGAAAAGGTAATAGCAAGACATTTTGATTACTTAGTCACCAAGTAAACTATTTTTAACGTCGGGTTCGTGCTCCAAATCATCCCAAAAGTTTAGTTTCAAAATAAAGAAGTTATAACAGGAGTGGTTGGTTCTTTTACGCACGTATCTGGTGTTAAAACGAGTACATATAAGAGAAAAAGGCAAAAAAAGGGATGTTTTTGCACTAATTTTATGGGCTAGTTACTGGTCTTATTTGACCCATTCTGGGTTCTGAGAGGAGCTAATCTTCATCCTCCGATGTCAAGTGTATGTACGAGGGTAAACAAATAAGAAAAAATAAACATCGGAAACTTTGGTCGCTATGTGAGGACGTGAGAAAGACAAGGTAATAGCAAGACATTTTGATTACTTGGTCACCACGTAAACTTTTTTAAACGTCGAGTTCATGCTCAAAATCATCCCAAAACTTTAATAGCAACAAAAAAGTTATAATAAGAGTGGTTGGTGCTTTTATGCATGTATCTGCTGTTAAAATGAGTACAAATAAGAAAAAGAGGGAAAAAAGCATTTTTTGCGCTAATTTTAGGGGCTGGTTACTTGTCTGAATGGACCCGTTCTGGGTCCTGAGAGGAGGCAATCTTCGTCCTCCGATGTCAAGTGTATGTATAAGGAGAAACAAGTAAGAAACAATAACCATCGGAAACTTCGGTAGCTATGTGAAGACGTGGGAATGACAAGGTTATAGCAAGGCATTTTGATTACTTGGTCACCAAGTAAACTTTTTTCAACATCCAGTTCATGCTCAAAATCATCCCAAAACTTTAATTGCATCAAAAAGAGGTATAACCAGAGAGGTTGATGCTTTTACAGACGTATCTGGTGTTAAAACGAGTACAAATAAGAGAAAGAGGGAAAAAAGGCATTTTTCGCACTAATTTTATGGGCTGGTTACTTGTCTGAATGGACCCATTCTGGGTCCTGAGAGGAGGCAATCTTCGTCCTCCGATGTCAAGTGTATGTATAAGGAGAAACAAGTAAGCAAAAATAACCATCGGAAACTTCGGTAGCTATGTGAAGACGTGGGAATGACAAGGTAATAGCAAGACATTTTGATTACTTGGTCACCAAGTAAACTTTTTTCAACATCAAGTTCGTGCTCAAAATCATCCCAAAACTTTAATTGCATCAAAAAAGGTATAACCAGAGGGGTTGATGCTTTTACAGACGTATCTGGTGTTAAAACGAGTACAAATAAGAGAAAGAGGGAAAAAAGGCATTTTTCGCACTAATTTTATGGGCTAGTTACTTGTCTGAATTGAACCGTTGCGGGTTCTGAGAGGAGCCAATCTTCATCCTCGGATGTCAAGTGAAACGACCTAATTTCTGAGCCACCGGCTGCTTCTTCTTCTTTCTTACTTTACTTTACTCTCTTTACTTATATACTTGCAGGCATCCCAAGAACCGGTCTGTTACTTGTTTCTTACTTACTTACTTACTAAGGTGGAGCACTCGATACGTCGTTTCTAAAACTGTTTTTATCTTATAAAAGATACACTGTCGAAAAAAAAAACCGCTTACTTAAAAAAACATACTCTCTTTATAAATAATAATTTCAGTTCCACCTTCATAAAAATTGCATAAACATTTTCTATTTAACTTTCAGCGGAAGAAAATAGTTCAACTTAAAATACATTTATTTCAAAAGTTTTGAAATCCATCACACAAAAATAAGGGTATACATTATAATTAAATCTTCGAAACATTCAAAACATTTTTTATAAAATAACTTGCATGTGTCATACATCACTCCCCGTCGGTCATCGCTCAATAAACCGTATCAATTGGACACCCTTCTGTTCTATCTCCTTGATTAGTCATTTGCACAATTTCCTCCATTATATTCCCTACATTGCAAAGCCTAAACTATGAGCCTAAACCTCAGTAAGAAACATAACTAAAAATGCAATGCATGAGTATGCTATGTCGTTAAAACAATTTACAATTTCATTCATGTGTCGTAGGTTTCATAACATACATCCTATTCTTTGCAATCTTGTCCCACTTAAGGGCCAAAAAATCTTAATGCTAACTTACCCTAGCTGCTTTCTTGAATCAATCCACTTGAATCCCTTTTTAATCCAATAAATGACCTAAACATATAAATCATATAAGGATCAGAAATTGCATAAAGTCTTAACTTTCTGTTCCAACTTCAAATGACTATAACTTCCTTGTTAATGATCCATTTCTGATGCTTAAGGTGTCAAATTGTTCCTTCATCAGTCTACTATAACTTCTTAGAAGACACCAAATTCAGAAAATTAGCGTAGAATTTTTCTCCTCTCCTCTAAGATTTCTCACTCTTTTCTCTTACAATATCTCTTCTTTTCTCAACCTCACTGTTCTCTTGATCAACGTGAGAACTTTAGCGAAGATAGGGAAAAGAGATCGTGATGGGAGAGAAATGGTAGACCATGCCTTCTTATCTTTTAATTAAACAAAATCAACCTTTCCTTTACGTCCACCTATCGAATTCCTCCAGGTTGTTGCTGACTTTTCAATTCAAATCATGAAAGGTGTCGACCGCTAATCCTTTTGAGGTCGACCGTTTACAAGGTGTCACCCACAAACCCATTTGCAGTCAACTGTTTGGCATGGTGTTGACTGCCAATCATCTGCGTTCGACCGGATATTACTTGAAGATAATGCTTTAGTACATTTAACCCAGTTTACTTCATTAATTTACTTAAACCAAGCAACCATCAAACAATAGATTTCAAACAAACACCAATCAAACCCAAACACTTGGGCCGGTGCACAGTGTGATACACCCCAAACAGAGTATTCTTATTCTAATTATTCATAATCGTAACCAATTCACGTGTTTCTAATTTTCCAACTTTTTGGAATAAGTTTATCTCATATACTAATTCACTAATATCCACAATACCGTAATACCTAAAAATTTAACCAACATTCATCCAATAAAAAGATAATAGCAAGGTATTAGCAAGGTATTGAACACTAGGATGTCAAGTGTATGTATGAGGGGAAACAAGTAAGAAAAAATAACCATCGGAAACTTCGGTTGCTATGTGAAGACGTGGGAATGACAAGGTAATAGCAAGGTATTTTGATTACTTGGTCACCAAGTAAACATTTTTCAACGTCAGGTTCGGGCTCCAAATTGTCCCAAAAAGTTAATTGCAACGTAAAAAGATTATAACAAGAGTGGTTGGTGCTTTTACGCTCGTATCAGGTGTTAAAACGAGTAGAGATAAGAGAAAGAAGAAAAAAAAGGCAACTTTTTGCACAAATTTTAGAGGCTAGTTACTTGTCTGAATGGACCCATTCTTGGTTCTATGAGAAGCCAATCTTCTTTCTCCGATGCAAGTAAATTTATAAAGAGAAACAAGTAGGAAAAAATAACCATCGGAAACTTCGGTCGCTATGTGAAGACGTGGGAATGACAAAGTAATAGCAATGCATTTTCATTACTTGGTCACCAAGTAAACTTTTTTCAACGTCAGGTTCGTGCTCTAAATCCTCCCAAAAGTTTAATTGCAACATAAAAAAGTTATACACAATAGTGGTTGGTTCTTTTACGCACGGATCTGGTGTTAAAATGAGTGCCGATAAGATAAAGAGGGAAAACATGCATTTTTTTCCACTAATTTTATGGGCTGGTTACTTGTGTGAATGGACCCAATCCGGGTTCTGGGAGGAGCCAATCTTCGTCTTCCGATGTCAAGTGTATGTATAAGGAGAAACAAGTAAGAAAAAATAACCATCGGAAACTTCGGTAGTTATGTGAAGATGTGAGAATGACAAGGTAATATCAATGTATTTTTTTTACTAGGTCACTAAGTAAACTTTTTTCAACGTCGGGTTCGTGCTCCAAATCATCCCAAAAGTTTATTTGCAACATAAAAAAGTTATAACAAGAACGGTTGGTGCTTTTACAAACGTATCTTGTGTTAAAACGAGTACAAATAAGAGAAAGAGTGAAAAAATGCATTTTTTGCACTAATTTTAGGGGCTGGTTAATTGTCTGAATGGATCCATTACAGGTTTTGAAAGGAGCCAATCTTCGTCCTCGGATGTCAAGTGTATGTATGAGGGGAAATGTTGTGGCCGAGAGGTATGACTTACCTCAACCTTTGAATCATGAAGTTCTTGATAAATTGTGGATTGATAATCCGTGCTATGATGATAATGCTGTTTTGTTGGAGGACAATTTTTGGGATTGATATTTCGGGTGAACTAATGGGTGAAAACAAATCATTGATCAACGATCACAATATATTGTTGCCTATTAATGTGGCTGTTATTATGGAACATGTTTTGGATATTTCTATGTGGAATCATAAATATTGGCTTGTTGCATTTCAAGAGGCCGAGAAGTTAGAAAAGTTGTGGGGCCAACTTAAGAAAGGTATTTTGGGAGAGAGCTATTTCAATGGTCTAATCTCTTGGTGCACCAAAGACCATAGGTCCATTAAGGCCCCTAGTGTCCGTTGTCCGAAGGAGAAGATAGTGATCAAATGGACCCCAAGAGATCAAGCAAAACATGATGAGGTCACGGGAACAAGGTGCAAAACTAAGGGGTTGCATGAAAAGTTCAAGCCAACCACTCGGGAGAAACATTTTTCCTATGATAAACTTATGTGCCGGGCACAAAGGAGGACCAAGTTCAAAGAAGGAGACTTGGTATGGCTCAACTTACAAAAGGAAAGGTTCTTCAAGCAACAAAGGTCGAGATTTAAGCCATGGACCGAGGGACCTTTCATGATAACGGCAAGAGTTGGACTTAATGCCCATCGACTCAAGTTACCCGGGATGTATGAAGTGTCGACTACCTTCCATGACCGAACCCTATTGCCTTTGATGAAGATGGCATGGAAGAGATGGAAGCCAATTTGGATTTGAGGACAAATCCTTTCCAACCTCGAGTGGATGATGTGCCACGGATGGCACCACTCGATTGATGAAGCAAACTATTTTTCTGATGAGTTTGTTAATTTTGTAGGAGGCTCTTTTCATAAAAGGCTTATCAAGAAGCCAATTATGAAGGGGAAAACATGCTTCCTTTTTGACAACTCTTTTGCATCCGTGGCATGGAAGGGTGATCCAAACCACCTAGGTGATGATAGCACCACTTTTGGTTTCGGCCCAGGGTGACCTCCGGGGCTTGTATGGCTATTTTGAACACCTTCCGTACCTGATTTGGCCAAGCTAGCTTCTACAAATATGTGGCCAACATCCTAAGGTTTCCAGAATGTGGCGGAGTATAAAATTTGGATAACAATTTCCCAGCCAATGAATGCCATTACTGAGGCATCCAGAAGATGGAGCGCTATCCGAGAACAGCCCACACACCTTCCATCATGCAACCAATAGCCACGGCCTAATGGAGTCCAATGAAGAGCTGAAGTATGGAGTCCAATTTGGAGCCTCTAAGGAGCGGCCTTACACGTGAAAAGATGAAAGAAAGCATTGGCCCAAAAAAGAAGATTGTCGGTTTTTATTTATTTTGGTTTTTGAAAACCGGTTGTACTCTTCCTTGCATGGTTTGCGTGAAAACCATGCAAGTATGTTTGTCTCTCTTTTGTTGTAAGTTAGTAAACGTGGCTGCAAGTGGAAAGGTCTTAGGAAGCACTAAGGGATGGGTTAAACCTTCCCTTAGTGACCCATCACTCCTTGTTGGTGATGAAAGTCAAGGTGGGCCCACTTGCCATGCCTTGTTGTTGGTTAAGTAGTTAGAATTCTAGGTAGCAATTATGTGCCTTTGTAGCTCGTGGGAAGGAGGGTTTTAACCTCCCTTTCTCAGCATTTTGCAGACTAGAAAATGTTGAATGTTGAAGCTTGAACCTCTCCCCATTTTCTCTCACGGCAAAGCAAATTCAAGGTGAGTAATATCCTTGATCTTTTGTTTGTAACGGTATTGGTGCCTTGCTAGAGCCACTAAGCCCTATTCCAATCTCCCTTCCTCACTTGTTTAGGATCAAAGGCGAGTTTGGAAGTCCCATAGCTCACCTTCCATTTGTTATTGTGATTGTGTTGTTGCTTGTGTGTTGGTTGCCGTTTTTATTTCTACCCGGGTGGATTTCGTGCACTAAAAGTCCACTCTGTGTCATTTTCTATTTTTTGTGAGTAAAAACCCTAAATTTTTGGTTGTGAATTCTTCTTTCATGGCCTGAAATTTCTGTTCTTTCCTTTTACCAAAACCCTTCGCCCATCAAAAGTTGTACTTACAACTTCCCCCTCATTCTGCCCGAGTTCCCAAAATCGAATAGTTTCTGTCCATCTATTTTCCAACCTACATATCTCCTAACCTACCGTGTCTTTTTCCATCAAACCACTTGCATTTTCTTTCCCTTTCATTGAAGTTGTTTTCGGTCAATTTTTACATTCCCAGGTTGCCTGCATTTGAAGTTGTACAGAAATCTTTACCCCTCCACGTCACTGNCACGTCACTGTTTCTGTTTTGTGTCTGTTTGTACACTCAAAAGTATTCCCGTGCCATTTTAAGTTCTCACGTGTTTTGAAGCTGCAAATTTGGCCCAGCTTATTCCACTTCCTAAAGTTTCAGTTGGCTGAGTTTATTTGACTTAATCCTGTATGCATTTGGAACATTAACTGTTACACCTCACTGTTTCTGTCTTGGACTTTCTCCTTGGCAGATTACCCTTGTGTCTTCTTTCTCCCGACACTTCTCATAACCCCGAGCGTGTCACATACTCTAACCTTATTTCTTATTTCTTAAAGCATTTCTTTCAAAGGCATATTTTAACACGCTACCATCAATACTTCGTGATGCACTTATCAAGATTTAGCAACGCAATTTAAATTGGTAATAACTAAGGTGCTTAAATGGCTTGGGTGTTACATTCAAAGTCAAGGGTTTAGGGTGTTGGGGGTTCTTGGGTACAAATTTCACAGCTAAGGGTTTTACAATTCAAAGGTTTTATGGTTCTATGGTACAATGGTGAATGGTTTAGGGTTCACAGTTCCATGGTTTTAGGTTCAAGGTTTAAGGTTACAAGGTTTAGGGTTCTAGGGTTATAAAGGTTCTAGGATTAAGGGTCCCAGAGTTCAAGGGTTCTAAAATTCAGGGTTTAGAGTTAGGGTTATGGGTTCTAAGGCTTAAAGTTTAAGGTTCTAAGGGTCCAGGATTTTAGGGTTCAACATTCAATAGTTCCAATTTTAAAGGTTCAAGATTTCAAGGTTTAGGGTTTTAGGATTCAAGGTTTAGGGACCTACAGTTCATGGGTTTCAACGTTTAAAGATTAAGGTTCAAGGTTTAGGGTTATTAGTTCCAAGGATAAGGGTTCCAGGGTGTAGGCTTTAAGGTTCCAGGGTTCTAGGATTCTAAGATTTATTGTTCAGGGTCCAGGTTCCAAGGTTTTAGGGTTCAATGTTTAGGCTTCCGATGTTTAGGGTTCAAGGTTGGATGGTTAATGGTTCTCGGGTTCAGGGTTCAAAGTTCCGTGTTTCTTAGGTTCCAAGGTCTAGGGTTCCATGTTTCAGGGTGTAAAGGTTCAGGATTAAGGGTTTAAGGTTCAAGGTCCAAGGTTCAAGGGTTCTAGGGTTTTAAGGTTCAACCTTAGGGTTCAAGGGTTTAGGGTTCAATGTTCCATGCTAAGGTTTAAGGGGTTCTAGGGTGTAAAGTTCATGATTTAAGGTTTAGTGTGTAGAGTTCAAGGGTTCAAAGGTCCGGTGACATGCCACAGGATGCCTTGCTTGGAGCCATTCAACAAGGAACAATCACCCGGCTCGAGCTAAGTAGTTTTCTAATCTATTTTCACTTTTTGAGGAAATAATGAGCGCAGAATAACTATGGAGGAACCAACCCGAAAGACTTGGAGGAACCTAAATGTCTTCTCACATGGGAAGCCTTGGAAAAGGAGGTCAAGATCAAGGTGTCTTCAAGCTTGGACACCTTGGAAGAAACTGCAAAAACTAAAAAAGGGAGGAGATAAACCCGGGAACAAGCCGTGTTTAGGTCTGGTATATGATGTGCTCGGGAACCAACAACCACCAAAGGGGGCGACAACCCGGAGCCGAGCAAGACAACTAGCTAACATGTTTGTTGATTTTGCAGGTTTCACTTTTTCTTCCTTGGATCTCTTAGGAGCTCCCTCACATCATGATCAAGAACTCCCCAAGCATTGCTTACAATGGGAGTATAAAGAAGAGGAGAAGTTGGCCGAGTTACAAGATTCTCCTTGCCGAAGCCTCCCACCCGAACCGTGTCCACATCCGGCTCCATGCATTAAGATGGCCGAATGCCCCATCACCATAATGGGAGAGTAGTTCCTGCAAGAAGAGTCCATATGGAGTGCTGAATATTTGTATATGTATTTGGGGTTATAAATCTTTTAAGTAGGGAAGTATGTTTTGTTGTAATCAAATTGGTTCAGTTTGAACCAATTTTGATGGGATTTTGGTTTGGTTTGGACCAACCCAAGCCCTTTTTGATGGAACTTAGGTCCAACCCTAAGTTTCTATTTATCCTTTTTTTTAGATATGCTTGGGACGTGGTTTTAGTTGAAAGTTCCATGTGGTTGGATAGGAGGCTTGGTGGGACCCAATTCTCACCTAACTCCTACTCTAGTCACTCATTGGTCCCTAATTTAGGTTTATTTTTTTATTTCTTTTGTGTAATTTGGAGGGTGTATGAAACCCTCTTCCACGTTGAATGAAAGGCAAAAAAAGATATTGGTAAATTGAAGAAGCTTTGAAGCTCTCAAGCCCTTCCTTTTCTCACGGCATTTGGGAATCTAGGTGAGTAACATCCTTGATTCTTGTTTGTCTTGGTGTTGGTGATTAGCTACGATCACTAAACCTTATTCCAACCTCCTTCCTCACTTGTTTAGGAACAAAAGCGAGCTTGGAAATCCCATAGCCTTTCTCCATTTGTTGTTTGCATTTGTGTTTGTCTTTGGTGTTGGTTGCTGTTTTTGGTGCTTACCCGAGTGAATTTGTGCAACAAAAGTCCAATTCGTGCCATTTCTGATTTCCGTGAACAAAAGTCCCCAATTTCTTCCCTTCTTTCTCACCCATTTTTGGCCTATTTCTTCCCTTCTTTCTCACACGAAGTCTATTTTATTCCCTTCCCATTCTTGAAACTTGTCATCCGGGTTTCAGGGTTTAGAGTTCAGCTTTCTTGGTTCATAGTTTTAGGGTTCCAAGGTTCAGGGTTCAAGGTCCAAGGTATTTGTGTTCTAGGGTTTGAGGATTTAGGGTTCAAGATTAAGGGTTCAAGATTAAGGGTTCAGGGTTCAAGGTTTGAGGGTTCATGATTCAAGGTTCCAGGGGTTAAGGTTTAGGCTTCCAAGGTTCTTAGTTCCAAGGTTTAGGGTTCATGGTTCTAGGCTTCAAGGTTGTAGGGTTCACGGTTCAAAGGACCATGTTTCTTAGGTTCTCGGATCAACAGTTCTTTGGTTCGAGGGTCTAGAATTTTATGTTTCAGGGTTCTAGGTTTCAAGGGTTAAGGATTAAGGGTTCAATGTTTTTAGTTTAGGTTTCAAGGGTTTTAGGGTTCTAGGGTTGAAGGGTTTCAAGGTCAAAGTTTAGTGTTAAAGGTTTAATGGGTTCTAGGGTCTAAAGTTCACAGTTCAAGGGTTCATGTTTCTAGGTTCAAGGGTTCCAAGGTCCAATGTTCAGAGTTTAGTATTCTAGGTGTAAGAGTTTTAAAGCTCCATGGCTTAGTGTTCAAGCTGAAGGGTCTAGGGTTCATTGGTTCTAGGGTTCAAGATTTAAGGTTTTAGGGTTCTTGGTAAAAGGTTCAATGTTTCTAGGTTTTCAAGTTCTAGGGTTCAAGGGAGGTTAATGCTTATGGGTTTAAGTTTCTAGGGTTTAGAGTTCAGGGTTCAAGTTTTCCAAGGTTCGTGGGTTTCATGGTTTAAAGTTCAAGTTTAGGGTTTAAGATTTTATGGTTTAGGGTCTAGGGTTAATGGGTTGCCTTTAAAGATGAAGGTTCAGGGTTCATGGTTTAGGGTTCCAAGTTCTAGGGTTAAGGGTTCTAGGGTTTAGGATTCAAGGTTCCAGGGTTATAGGGTTCTAAGGTTTTAAGGTTTAGGGTTCATGGTTAATGGTTCAACATTCTTGGGTTCATGGTTCATGGTTCTAGAGTTCTCAGGTTTTGTGGTTTTCAGGGTTCAAGGTTCTAGGGTTAAGGGTTCAGGTTCCAGGGTTTAGAGTTTACGCTTTGAAGGTTCCAAGGTTCTAGGTTTTAAGGTTAAGAGTTCAAGGTTCAAGGTCTAGGGTTCAAGGGTCAATGTTTCAAAGGTTCTCAGGTTCAAGGGTTTTAGGGTTCAAAGTTTAGTGTTCGAGGTTTAATTGGTTCTTTGGTATTAAGTTTATGGTTCAAGGGTTTATGTTTCAAGGTTTAGGGTTCAGGGTTCAAGGGTTCCAAGGCCCATAGTTCATGGTTAAGCACTCTAGGTTTTAGAGTTAGGCTTCCAGGGTTCATGGTTCAAATTGCAGGGTTCATGGGCTTAGGGTTCAAGCTATCAAGGTTCACGATTTATGGTTTTACGATTCGAAGGTATAAGGTTTATGGTAAAAGGTTCCATGTTTCTAGGTTCTATGGTTCTCGGGTTCTAGGGTTTAAAGGGTTCAAGAGTTGAGGGTTTAGGTTTTAAGGTTCGTGGGTTCCATTTTTAGGGTTAAAGTATTTTCGAGTTCTTGGGTTAAAGGGTTTAAAGTTTAGGTTCAGATTTTAATGTGTTATAGGGTCTAAATTTTACGGTTCAAGGGTTCAACGTTCAAGGGATCAGGGTTCAAGGGTTTCAAGGTCCAGGGTTTAGGGTTCAGAGTTTAGGATTCTTAGGTTTGGGGTTTCAGGGTTCCAAGGTTCATGATTAAGGGTTGAGGGTTCAAGGGTAAAGGGTAAAGGGTTAAGGGTTGAGGGGTCCAATGTACGGGGTTCAAGGGTTCTTAGGTTGTAGGAATCATGGTTTGAGGGTTGATAGTTCAGAGTTCCAAGGTTCAAAGGTTCCAGGGCTTAGTGTTTCATGGTTCCAATGTTAATTGTCCAGGGTTCCAGGCTTCAAGGTTCCAAGGTTCATGGTTAAAGGATTCATGGTTTAGGGTTCTAGGGTTCAAGGTTTTCAGGGTTCCACAATCAGGGGTTAGGGTTTAGTTCCAAGGTTTAGGAATCCAAGGTTTAGGGTTCCAATTTTTAAGGTTCAAGGGTCCATGATTCAGTGTTTAAGAGGTTCTAAGGTCTAAAGTTCAGGGTTCAAGGTTTAGGGTTCAAGGGTTCAACCTTTTCAGTATTCTAGGATCATGATTCAGGTTTCCAAGGTTTAAGGTTCTAAGGTTCTAAGGTTCTAAGGTTTTAAGGTTCAAGGTTCAGAGTATTATAGTTCCAAGGTTTAAGGTTACAAGGTTAAGAGTTCGGGGTTTAGATTTCAAGGTTCAAGGTTCCAGGGTTTTATAGTTCCAAGGTTGACGGTTACACGGTTAAGGGTTTACGTTTTAGGTTCCAAGGTTCAAAGGTTATAGGGTGCTAGGGTACCACGGTTTAGGGTTCAAGTTTCCAAGGTTCCAAGTTTATGGTTCCAAGTATCCATGGTTCCATGGTTCCATTGTTTAGCGTTCATAGTTCAATGTTCTAGGTTCCAACATTCATGGTTAAATGTGTAATACCCAAACTTTTTGAATGAACAAGATCCTAACATCTTAATATATATGTTTATGTATTAATAGCCTTGACTCTTAAGTTAATACTAATCTAAATTAATTAGTAAAGCTAACCATAGTTGAAGGATATGACACCTCCACCTTACATTTCTTCCTAATCAATGATATAATTTGAATAAATATTAATCATAAAATATTATTAAATGTAAATTATGATTTTATATATTAAAGTCGTGAAGCAATAAGAAAGTGCCACATGTCACCATTAGATTAGTGCCTAATTATGATTAAGGTGTAATTAGTGAATGATTAAGAGGTAATTAAGGTTTACCAATCATGATTAATTAAGTTAATCTTGAAGATTATATTAGTACTAATCTAGATTAATTAATTTAAGTATGTGTGATTAAAAGATGATAATTAAGGTATCTTTACAAATATAAGCAAAAGTAAGGGCAAATATGAATTTTAACATGGACAAATTGGATAATAAGGTAATTTTACCATAAAAACTCTCTTGAAAAGCTGAGAAACCCACGAATTCTTCAGCTCTCTTCCTGATTCTCTCTGGTTTTGGAAGATTAAGTGAGGTTCTTTTGTTGGATTAAAGTTTTGGTGAAGAGTTTTTATGTTTAAAGAAAGTTTAGTTCACTCTAGAAGGAAATAGGAGAAAAGAAGAGGAAACAAATGACTCAAGGGTTTCGGTTTGGATCTTCCCTATTTTGAGGTATCAATTCTAACCCTAAGAGCATGTTTAAATTGATGAATTGATTCGGAATGGTTAATTAAGCATGTTGGTGATGTTTATACCAAGATTATGAATTTTTTTTTGAGAAAACAAGGCAGTTTTAGGATTTGTAATTTTACTGGAAGTTCAAGTTTTCCAATGACTTGAAACTCTTATGATGATTTGAAACAGAAATTTTGAGGAGAAGAATTACTCGTGAATCGCCTCAATCCAAGAAGTATAACTTAAGTTATGACCGGTTGAAGTTTCTGTTATGCAACAGTTACTCGAAAATAATGTATTCTGGACAGTTTTTTAATTAGGCATATAACGTATATTTAGATGCTTCAAATTACTTTGAAGTCTTTTGATGAATTGGAGTAGAAATCTCAAGCATTATTCAGACACCTTAATCGAATTATTTGGATTAGTATAGCTAAAGTTACAATCGATTGGAGATCATGTTATACCAAAGCGATACTTTAAACTTAATGAATTATGTTACTTGTGTTTTATTGTTTTCAAGTGTAGCAACATATTGATCAAGTTTTTCAATAAGGTGAAGGATTTAAGGTAAGTTAATGTTGCATGTGATTGACCCTAAAAAGGACTACATTACAAAAATTAGGATATTATGATTTTGCAATAGTATAGATTGTTTGGGGTGTAATGCACAATAGACCGACCTCAATTTATTTGAGGATATGTTTGTGTGCCTTGTTTGATGATTGATTGATTTTTGGTGTTAGAATGAAGATACATGTTTAGAATGCTTGCAATGTTTGAATTATATATTTTGTTGCTTTTTACCATGTTCATGCATCATGGTTTTAACAAAAATACGAAAATGATTTGCATGATAATATGCAATAGGTCGTTGAGGGAGGAGCTCAAGTTAGACTGCGTCGAGGGAGGCCAAATGGTGTTTACTCTCTCCCGTGGTACCTTCAACGATCAAACAAATGAAAGAGTGAAATGAATGCAATGTATGTAAATAGTTATATGTTGGGCGGGGTTTGAGTTTGGCTGTCCCAAGAGGTTGGACCAAATGGTGCCTACTCTCCCCTAGATGGTATTACCCACATTAACTGGACTGTTAAGTGAAAGAAAACAAATGAAATGAACGATACCAAAATTGCATTGTTTTTATAAAGCAGTATATGCATAAAGGTCTCATAAATGTTTTATTATTATGGATTAACTTACTGAGCTTTAGGCTCATGAGATAAGTTTTGTAATGTAGGTGATGAGATAGATATTGTAGATTCTACTTATCGTGGATACATGCTTGAGGTGGTGAAATACGTCCACTGTGGAAGTTTGCAACTGTTAGTGCAATTTTGACCCGTGGGCGACCCATGTAAATGAAAATATTTTGTTTGAAAAATAATGTATAATATTATCTTTGGTTTATAACTGTTTTGTAATAACTTGGTTTTAATGTTAAAGTACAAGTATGTTTTGGTTACTTATTTTGAATAGAATCGATTTGATGAAGTTAAATAAAATTCGTCCGCTGTATTTTATTTCAAGGATTTCAAATTGATAAGTTTTACCTTAAATTGTTAAAAGTTAGTACATGTGTTTACAAAAATAAAAAAATTTAAGCAAGGGAAAAACGGGATGTCACAATATGGTTCATGGTTTAGGTTTTTGGGGTTTAGAGTTTAGAGTACTAGGGTTAAAGGGTACAAGGTTTTTGGCTTAGGGTTCAAGGTTTATGTAGGATCGTGTTTAACCTAAGTAGGGGGGGGGGATTAGGTTAATAGATATTTTGTAAGTTTAATACAAATTCTTCGTTTCTCTCTTAAAATTTATTTATCTATTAAATAACTAGGCACAAACAATAATTAAATAGTTTAAGGGAAAGAGGGATAACACTGAGATTGTTAACGCGGTTCGGCCAACCTTGCCTACGTCCGCGCTTCAAGGTTCCTCCTTGAAGATCTTTCCGCTCTACCTCGAGCTTTACTATGATTGACTTCCGGGTGTCAATCAAACCTTACAAATGACTCTTCTTTCTGAGAGGCGTCACCCCTTTACAATTACTCACAAATAATAACTTGAAGTTTTTCGAGAATGATTTGAAAAACTACTCTCTCGATCACAATGAGAATGATCTTATATGATTTACAATGAGGAGAGAGTAAGAGAAAAGCTAACTAGAAATTTTAGCAGAGTTTGGATGTGCTTTTCTCTCTCAAAAATCGGCTATTTCTTTTGGCTTCTCGTCTCCAATTTATAGATTTCCGTCTGTCAGACTTCGGAGCTATCGACATATCTTCGAGGGCTGTCGACATAGAGATAGCCGTTAAGACTCATAAGAAAGTAGCCATTGAAGAATTTTCCTGTCGTTGGTCTTGACCGGTCGACATGTCTTCGGAGCTGTCGACATAACTTCAGTATCTCTAAGTTCTTCGGTCGACATCTACTCTTGGTGGTCGACATAAAAAACTCTCTGTTATTTGACCGGTCGACATAAGTTCTTTAACTATCGACATAACTTCAGTATCTCGAAGTTCTTAGGTCGAAATCTACTCTTGGCAGTCGACATGAAAAAACTCTCTGTTATTTAGCCGGTCGACATAAGTTATTTAATTGTCGACATATCTTCAGATTTCTTCTTTCGCTGGAAACTTGAACGGTCGACAGAAGTTCCTAGCGGTCGACATACAATTTGTCTCTGGATTACAGGCGGTCGACATAAGTTTTGTCCGGTCGACATACGATCTAATGGCTTGAAATTTAATTGTCTTCAACCGGTCGACATACTTGATAGACGGTCGACATATGATTCTTCTCTGGACTTTAACCGGTCGACATAAGTTTCGTCCGGTCGACATACGATCCAATGTCTTGAACTTTAATTGTCTTCAATCGGTCGACATACTTGATAGGCGGTCAACATATGATTCTTCTCTGGTCTTTGAGCGGTCGACAGAACTTCTTACCTGTCGACAGAAGTTGCTCCTTCGACACTACTGTTATCCGTGCGGTCGACATATTGAGCAGTTCGGTCGACATAAGCTTTAAAAAACAACTTACCGAATTCTGCAGCACTTGGTAGACTTTGATTTTATCTTTCATACATAATTAACATAGTTATCATAAAAAAATAATTGATTGCCTTAAAAACCTTTTATATCCAACAATCTCCCCCTTTTTGATGATGACAAAACAATTGAAAGATAAATTTACTCCCTCATACTATATGCATGCATGTTTTATAGATATTCAAAGCTCCCCCATATATAGACACTTATTCTCCCCCATTGACATTATAAAAAAAAATAAGCATCAAGGAGAATAGAGCAGTAAAGCACAAAGATAGAACATGGAATCACAACAAAGAAATTGTTTCCGTACAAGGAGATTGAAATTGTTATTAAGAAAGGCTAAGATTCAAAGACTAAAAGAGATTTAAAAACAAAATCTACTTAGATATCCTTTTCTCCTCTTAATGCCTCGTCATTTAAGGATGAAAAAGTAATCGGTGAGGAGGATGGGGAATCAAGAACCTGAGTTCCAGTGGAGGAGGGAATCAACACTGTCCCTACTTCAGGAAGATGCTCCTTGACCGGATCACTAGCCAGTGTGACATCTGGCTTAGCTGAAAAAGGAGTAGGTCGTACTGAAGATTTTGGATCATCCTTTTTATGTTCTTCTTCATCTTCATAGGAGTCGTCCCAATCATCAACTTGTTTCTGGAGTTTATCAACCTTATGATGTAATGACTCAACTGAGGATGCTAAGTTTGGGATGAGTCCTGTGAGCATATCAAGTCGTTCCTCAATCATGGAGGAAGAGAAAGTGGGAGACTTGGGTGGCATGTTTTTCTTGAAATGCCAAACTCCATCATCATCCTGGGCTAATCCCATCCTTAAAAGTGTGGAGGCAGAGTAAACATCAAGGTGCCTGACCTCGATGAAGGAAGTTGAAGGAGGAAATTGAACACCTTGTTTCGAGAAAATCTCCATTAGGAGGAGATTGAATGGCAGGGACTTAGATGCCACATCCAGGACATCAAGCATACGCTTCATAATAATGTATCTGACATTGAAGCGTCTCCGTTGGAAGAACATGTAGAGAACATACAGCGCCATGTTGCCGATATGGTCTCTATCCCCTCCTTTGGGCAGCAGGTTATAGGTGATGATATGGTGTACTAGGCGTGCCGTTATATTGAGATCACTTGCCTTTGGTTTGTATGGGACGTTACTTGGATCCTTAGCTATTAATCGCTAGAAATCTCGATTATCTGAGCACCGAACTAGTGAGGGTGCCTTCCCTTGCTCGTAGTATTTATCAGTGAACTCGTTTGAGGTACACTTGAGCATTATGTTCAAGGAGTCAGCAGTTATTCTTATAGGATATCCTAACACATAGCTCTTAAGGGCGAAAGGGTGAGGAATTGAATGCAAATTTGCGTAAAATAATCGAATTGCTTCCTCATTGTAACTTCTCCTTAGGCTAAACAAGGAAGTTAAACCCAAATAATCTGTGTATTTAGAGATATCAATCCCTGCTATTCCATGAGATAAATATACTCTACTTAGGATTAGAGGTTTTGATTAAAAGTACTGAGTATACCTCTCTTGAGCTTTTTCGTTTCGAAATAGACGCTTATCAATGGACGGAGGAAGAGATTCTGAGGGTTTGTCTGACTGTGAAGTTCGTTTCCTCTTGGTCGGAAGTTTAGAAGTAGAAGCCATTGATCTTAGGGAAGCTTAAGATCTAAGACAAGGAGTGAAGGGAGGAGAAAAAAAATCGCGAGAGAGAGAGTTCAAAACTGAAATCCACCCGCAGGAAGGGTTTTAAAGCTGTATCTCCGGTCGACCGAATCATGATTATGTCGACCGTTCTATGACAGAATCGAAAGTCCTGTCGACATACCCGAGGTTATGTCGACATCTTTTTAGACAGAGCCAAACATCCGGTCGACATACACTTGTTTATGTCGACTGCTGTCACAGTATTTAGCAGAATAATAAGAAAATGATGTTCTTAAACACCATCAACCCGAATAATCCCTAACCTAGTTCTAATTCCAACAAATGTCTTCTCATCCAAGGGTTTTGTGAATATGTCTTCTAATTGATCACAAGACTTGACAAATTCCAAAACAATATCCCCTTTTTGAACGTGATCTTTGATAAAGTGATAACGAATTTCTATGTACTTGGTTCTTGAGTGAAGGATTGGGTTTTTCGAAATGTTAATGGCACTCGTGTTATCACACAAGATAGGAATTTTAGAGAATCTTAGGTTGAAGTCCTCTAGAGTTTGCTTCATCCAAAGCATTTGAGCACAACAACTACCGGCTGCGATATATTTGCTTTCGGCAGTTGAAAGAGCAACTTAATTTTGCTTCTTTGAAAACCAAAAGACTAAGGACTCTCCTAAAAATTGACAAGTACCACTTGTACTTTTCCTATCCACTAGACTACCTGCATAGTCTGCATCGGAATATCCTAACAAATCAAGAGAGACTCCTTTTGGATACCATAATCCTAAGTCAAATGTGCCAATTAGATATTTGAAAATTCTTTTTACGGCATTCATTTGAGATTCTTAAGGAGCCGCTTGAAATCTAGCACATAGACAGACACTAAAAAGGATATCCGGACAGCTAGCGGTTAAGTATAAGAGAGATCCAATCATACCACGATATTTCTTAATGTCCACACCTTCACCATTTTCATCGTTGTCCAATCTTGTTGTGGTACTCATGGGAGTGTTAGATGATTTACAAGAGTTTAATCCAAATCTCTTGAGGAGATCCTTGACATATTTCTCTTGACAAATGAATGAGGGGATGTTGCACTAAAACATTTTTCATCAAGGCATGCAACATTATCCAAATCAATTGTATAAACATTTTCAGTTCGATATCCAATAAATAAGATTTTACTACCAGAACTATCTTTTATTTGGCATGATTTGGATTAAAAAAAACCCTATATCCCTTATCACAAATGTAACAACCCTCGTTTTTATTTTTATCTCATTTTATTCTCTTTTAAGGATTTGTGACTTTAAGACGAAAGCGATTAAAACCTTTTTATTAAAGATGCTTAAATGTTAGAGTATTAAAGTATTGTGGGTATTAGTAAATTAGTAGGCTGAAGGTGATGAAAAAAATAATGTTTAGGAAGTATATGGGATGATGTTATTCAGAAAGGTTGGAAAATTATATAGGTTCGGTCGACCGCATGGTCAAGCGGTCGACACCTTCAAGTTCGGTCGACACAATTTGCAGTCTGTCGACATAGAATAGCTTTCGAGAGTTTATTCAGTCGACCGCATGGTCAAGCGGTCGACACCTTCAAGTTCGGTCGACACAATAGACGAGCGGTCGACATAGCATAACATGCGGGAATTCATTATGTCGACATAAGTTGACTTATGTCGACATAAGTTGACTTATGTCGACATAAGTTGGATAAGTCAGCAAAATCAGCAGAATTCTGATTGGTGGACATAAAAGGAAAATTGATTTTTATTGATAAAGGGCTTTAAGTGGGTCTTGGCTGGCATTTCTCCCTCCCAACCACGATCTCCTTCCCCCTTTTCTCCCTAGGGTTCGTGCTCTAAATCAAAGGAGGGTGAGATTGAGATAGAGAAGAAGTTTTGTGAGGAAAAGAGTGAAAAGTGAGTGACTTCAAAAGAAGTGAAGTGAAGAGCTTTGATATTTCGTGGAGGCTGAAGCTCAAGGTATTTTCATATCCTTTAAAGTTCTTGTAGGTTCAATAATGATAAAAGGATGATGTTGGTTGAAGTAGTAGATAAAAAAAAATGGAGGAGTTTGTGTCAAGTGTTTTGAAATTAGTTATTTACGTACAGGGTTAGGGTTTTTGGATATTCGGTTTACTTTTGTTACGAATCTGAGTTTATGTCCTTCAGAAGAGTTATAGTAGACCTTTAGAGTAATCTATAGCCGTTAGAATCACTTGATTCGGAGTTATGTGGGAAAAGATATGGACGTCGCAAGTTGGTAGACGGAAACTGGGAGAGCACCGGTCGACACATGATCGACCGGTCGACACAAAATAACTCTCTGTAAATGGTTCGGTCGACCGCTTGACCAAGCAGTCGACATATTATGCTAAGTTATGTCGACACATATAGGTTTATGTCGACCTAATCAATGTTCAAACAGTGATTGCCTTCTATTTTGTCCAGGTAAGTCAACATACGTTAGTTTTCTGAATTTGGTGTCTTCTAAGAAGTTATAGTAGACTCTTTAAGGAAAAAATTTGACATCTTAATCTTCAATAATGGATCAATATAGAGGAAGTTATAGATGTTCAAAGTTAGAACATAAAGTTAAGACTTTATGCAAATTCTGATCTGCATATGGTTAATAGGTTTAAGCCATCGATTGGATTAAGAAGGAGACTCAAGTGGATCAACTCAACCTAGCTGCTAAGGTAAGTTAGCATTAAGATTATTTGGCCCTTAAGTGGGACTACATTGCAAAGATTAGGATGATTGTTTGATGTGTGCTGCATGTTTGTTCGCATGATATGTTTGGTGATGTATGCTTATTTTCATGTTATGTGATATGATTTAAGAGATGTTTTCATGTTCATATGGTCATGCATCATAGTTTTACAAAATGTCTACGAACTATTTTCATGCATGGTTTTACAACGTAGTTGGAGGTAAACGAGATATGATTGGTGGTATGGGACGCTGATTATGTTTCGTCTCCGACGAATTAAGAACTTGAACATAAGAATCAGTAAAGTAAACGACCGGTGGAACCACGAGGTGGAGAGCTCGGTCTCGAGGACTGGGTGGAACCACGAGGTGTGGAGCCGGATCGATAAACCGAACATGTAAATGACTGGTGGAACCACGAGGTGGAGAGCTCGGTCTCGAGGACTGGGTGGAACCACGAGGTGCGGAGCCGGATCAATAAGTAAGAATAACGCAGTAAGGAAGACATGAAACCTAAGATACGTGAATGAAAATGTGCATTGTTTTAACGACATAGCATACTCATGCATTGCATTTTATAGTTATGTTATTTACTGAGCTTTAGGCTCATAGTTTAGGCTTTGCAATGTAGGGAATATAATGGAGGAAAGTGAGCCAATGACTGATCAAGAAGTTAGAGCAGAGGGGTGTTCAAATGATACGGTTTATTGAGCGATGACCGACGGGGAGTGATGTACGATACACACAGTTAGAATATAAAGTGTTTTGAAAGTTTTGAACGTTTTGAAGATGTAATGATATGCATACCCTTATTTTCGTGTGATGGATTTTAAAGTATTTTACAGTGAATGTATTTTGAACTATAGTTTTCCGCTGTAAGTTTGAGTTATGAAATGATCATGTATTTTTGATATGATAAGGGTGGAATTAGAATGTTTGATTTTATCATTTACGGTTTTTCTTATAAATTGTTTTATGAACTAAAGGTAATAGTTTTTTTTTAAATTAAAGTAAACGAGTGTTCCACCAAAGTAATGTAAGTAAGTTAGTAAGAATGTAGTAACGGACCGGTTCTCGGGCTGCCCGCGAGTAAGCAAAGTAAAGTAAAGTAAAGTAAAGTAAAGTAAGTAAGCAAGTGAGGTAAGGCAGAAAGCGGCAGCACGGGAATCGGGTCGTTACAACAAAGTTGACTAATGCTTAATAGATTATGCTTTAAACTGTCAACTAGAAGAGCATTTTCAATAATAGGAGAAGAAGGGTTACCGATATTTCCAATACCAATTATCTTCCCTTTTTGATTTCCTCCAAAGGAGACAATTCCCTTCTTTTTCTTGATAGAGCTGAACTTGGAGGGGTCTCCCGTCATATGCCTCGAACAACCACTATCGAGGAACCACATATTCTTATCTTGGGAGACTTCCACCTACACAAAGAGATTTAGATGTTTCCTTTAGGTACCCAAACCATTTTGGGTCCTTGAGAGTTAGCCTTTGTTCCTTTTGGAGCCCATTTTAGAACGGCCTTTTGATTTTTGCCACTTATTTTAGAAGGGCATACAAAAGAGGTATGACCTATTTCATTACAAGCGTGACAAGGTTTTGGTTTTTCAAAGAAGTTCTCTCACTTCTTTTTCTTTTTGAATGATTCATAACCTATGCCTGCTTTATCAAAAGTTTTCCTTTGATTACCTAGAAGCATATTGAGATTTTTGCTTCCATTTGTAAATCTAAGCTCGATTCCTTTCAAATCATCTTTTTTCCCTTTTCAATTTGCTAATTTCGTTTTCCAAGGGATTGATTTTAATTTCATGCTCCTTAGTTATCATGGCATGCTCCTTTTTCAGAATTTTATACTTAGATTTCAAAACGTTGAAATCATTAAGCAAGTCATTAAAAGCATCAAATAACTCATTTTCTTCATCAATTTCTTCTAAATCGCTAAATGAGTTATGTACCTTGTCTTCCTTGGCCATGAAGCACATGTTTGCTATTTCCTCTTCTTCGGGTAAGGAGCTGGACGAGTCGCTATCATCCCAAGTTGCCTCCATGGCTTTCTTCTTGCAAGCCTTGGGATGTCTCTTTGCTAGTGGGCAGTCAGTTTTGGAGTGGCATGGCTTCCCACATTCATAGCATTTGAGATCCTTCTCCTTTTCCTTAGGATGCATCTCCTTTCTTGGGAATTCCTTTCCATGCATCCTTTTTCTTTGAAGGAATCTCTTGAATTTCCTTGTTATGAGGGTGACGTCCTCATCATCCTCTTCATCACTCTTGCATTCGCCTTGATTGCTGGAGGATGCCTTGAGAGCGATGTATTTTCTTCTAGGAGGTTCCTTCTCCTTAATCTCGTCCTTCTCATTAGCCTTCATCGTGATCTCATGAGTCATGAGAGATCCGATGAGCTCCTCAACCTTCAGTGTCTTGAGGTCTTTAGCCTCTTCAATTGCAGTTACCTTTGGTTGCCAAGTCCTTGGAAGAACTCGAAGAATTTTCCGAACACATTCTTCGTCTGTATAAACTTTGCCAAGCACTTTCAACCCATTAGTAATGTTAGTGAAACGAGTAAACATGGAACTAACCATTTCATCAGTATGCATAGAAAATAGTTCATATTCATGTACAAGCATACTTAACTTATTTTCCTTTACTTGGTTAGTTCCCTCATGGGTTACTTCAAGCAATCGCCAAATTTATTTAGCATTGTCACAACCTTGTACTCTATTAAATTCATCTCCATTTAGAGCACAGTACAAGGTGTTCATTGCTTTGGCATTTGGACTTAATTTTTTTAAGTCATTCTCGTCATATTCATTACTAGGTTTTGGAATATTAATCCCATTCTCAAATTTAATTGGTATGCATGGACCATTTTCAATTATGTTCCATACACTATAGTCCATAACTTGGACAAAAATTCTCATCCTAGTTTTCCAATAAACATAGTTATTTCCATCAAAAAGTGGGAGTCTAGTAATTGATTGCCCCTCAGTGTGTGATTTGTTCATAGTGAAAGCCATTTTAAATGATCACACACGTATGTTTAACTTATAGAAACTTTCTATGTCACCTACTCTGATACCAATTGTAGGATCGTATTTAACCTAAGTTGGGGGGGGGGTGAATTAGGTTAATAGATGTTTCTATAAGTTTAATGCAAATTCTTGATTTCTCTTCTAAATTTGGTTATCTATTAAATAACTAAGCACAAACAATAATTAAATAGTTTAAGGGAGAGAGAGATAACACAGAGATTGTTAACGCGGTTCGGCCAACCTTGCCTACGTCCGCGCTTCAAGGTTGCTCCTTGAAGATCTTTCCACTCTACCTCGAGCTTTACTAAGATTGACTTCCAGAAATGACTCTTCTTTCTGAGAGGCGTCACCCCTTTACAATTTCTCACAAATAATAACTTGAAGTTTTTTCGAGAATGATTTGAAACTACTCTCTCGATCACAATGAGAATGATTTTATATGATTTACAATGAAGAGATAGTAAGAGAAAAGCTAACTAGAAATTTTGGCAGAGTTTGGACGTGCTTTTCTCTCTAAAAAATCGGCTATTTCTTTTGGCTTCTCGCTCCAATTTATAGATTTCCGTCTGTCAGACTTCGGCGCTGTCGACATATATTCGGGGCCCGTCGACATAGAGATAGCCGTTGAGACTCATCAGGAAGTAGCCATTGAAGAATTTTCCTGTCAGTCGACATAACTTTGGAGCTGTCGACATGACTTCAGTATCTCGAAGTTCTTCGGTCGACATCTACTCTTGGCGGTCGACATGGAAAACTCTCTGGAATTTAGCCGGTCGGCATAAGTTCTTTAACTGTCGTCATAACTTCTAATTTCTTCTTCCGCTGGAAACTTGAACGGTCGACAGATGTTCCTAACGATCGACAGACAATTTGTCTCTGGATTACAAGCGGTCGACATAAGTTTCGTCCGGTCGACATTCGATCCAATGTCTTGAACTTTAATTGTCTTAAACCGGTCGACATACTTGATAGGCGGTCGACATATGATTCTTCTCTGGACTTTGAGCGGTCGACAGAACTTCTTACCTGTCAACATAAGTTGCTTCTTTGACACTTCTGTTATCTGTGCGGTCGACATATTGAGCAGTTCGGTCGACATAGGCTTTAAAAACAACTTACCGAATTCTGCAGCACTTGCTAGACTTTAATTTTATCTTTCATACATAATTAACATAGTTATCATCAAAAATAATTGATTGCTTTAAAACCTTTTAAAGCCAACAACTTGGTCTCCGGAATCCCAAATCCGGCCACCGAGAGACAATCGGAGTTGGTCATCCTTACAAGCTAGGACGACCTATCCTTACCACATTTCTCTAGCCATATTCATGGTCTAAAGGTGAGAGTGTGGATCATCCGCTCAAGAATCAATTTTTATGTGAAAGGAACCACCTTTAACTGCAAATCCTCGTATCCGGCCATTCTGCATCTGTCTTCCATCTCGCCTACACAACTCCCAAACCATCCGTGAGAATTTTTCCAAATTTGGAGGTTTTGTTTTCCCCTTATTAATTTCAAAAAACTCTATTTCAGCTCCAAACGCATCCCTGTTTACAAGTTACAATCATTTCCAATGCATCCTCGTTTTTCTGGATCTGTTGAGAAAACCATAAATTATCCTCTTAACTGTTTTCACCATCATCAGCATATCTTTAAATCCGTGCGTGCGAATTTTGTAATATTTGGAGACCATATTTTAAATTCATTGCTAAAGATTGTCTCAAAATTTGGTTAAAAATCTCACTCCCGTTTCCGAGATCCAAGCGCCCAAAGTTTTTCTCAAATCTGATTTTTTGGGTAATCCCTAAACATCCGAAGATCCAAAATATTTCCATTATTCCCATTCCCGTTTCATTTCACAAGGTTACCGATTTAGGATTAGGGTTTCAAGGTTCATAGATTATAGGGTTCTAGGGTTCCATGATTTATTGTTCAGGGTTGAAGGGTTTCCGGGTTGAAAATGAAAGGTTCAAAGTTCAAGGGGTTCTTTGGTAAAAATTTAAAGGTTAAAGTTTCAGATTTCAAGGTTAAAGGGTTAAGGGTTCATTGTTTAAGGTTCAAGGCTCAAAGATTTGTGGTCCAATATTTAGGGTTTAGGGTTCAGGGGTTCTAGGGATCAAGAGTTCAGGGTTCAAGGGTTCTAGTGATCAAGGGTTCAAGGGTTTAGGGTTCAGGTTTCTGAATTCTGGGGGTTGATAGTTTTGGGGTTCAAGGTTCCATGGTTCCAAGGTTTTATTATTCTATGTTTAGGATTGAGGCTTCTAGGGTTCAAGTTTCAAGGTTCAAGGTTCAAGGTTCCCGGGTTCATGGTTCAAGTGTTTAGTATTTTAAGGTTCAAGGGTTCAAGGTTTAGGGTTTCAGGGTTTGAGGTTCCAAGGTTACAAGTTTAGGGCTTAGGGTGTTAGCTTTAAAAGGTTTTAAAGCAATCAATTATT
>QAOC01018440.1:7558-109936 GCA_003255005.1 Begonia fuchsioides
TACCAAATAAAATATTGTGATACTCGATCATCATCTCAAGTCGGTAGTACTTATAGCGGTGGATCCGGGTTTGGAGGCCCAATAAATGATGATTTGGAATCGATAAACGATGAAGTTGATGGCGACGTCTATCGGTTTGGCTCGAATCAAACGGAACTAGATACATATTTAGAGACGCGTTTCGAAATTCCTCGTAATACGACCTTCGATATCTTGAGTTGGTGGAAAAATAACTCGGGATTATATCCGATACTTTCAAAATTGGCCCGTGATTTACTAACTCCTCCTGTTTCAACTGTAGCTTCCGAGTCGGCTTTTAGTGCGGGTGGACGCGTTTACGACGATCGACGAGGGAGTCTTGCACCAGATCTCGTGGAAGCACTCATATGCATGAAGGATTAGAGCGATGCCGTTACGAGAGAGCAACAACGAGATGATGAACTCGGGGAAGAATTCAAAATTTTAGAATTTGACGACTAATTTTTTTTATTACAATATAATTATTTTATTACAATGTTATGTAATTTTTCAATAAATGCTATGTAATTTTTTAAATTTTATAATGATTATTTTTCAAATTTCTCATTACGCTCGAATTATTCGGTTCATTTAAGCTCGGCTCGTTTTTGGCTCGAGAGTTGGGCTCGCTCGGCTCGAGGCTCGATAGCTCGCTCGAGCAAAAAATTTTCGAAAAAAAGCTCGACAAACTCAGCTCGATTAGGCTCGACAGGCTCGGCTCGTTTGGCTCGCCAGGCTCGACGAGCCGGCCTTCCTGGGCTCGAACCAGCTCGAGCCAGCTCGATTGCCGGCTCTAGTTTTACCTACCCATGCTCCTTGGACCTTCCCCTACTGGAAACATGGTCGAATTCAACGGCAGAAAACTCTTAAATTATTGCACTTGTATGTAAATCTCAAGATTTTCTCCCATGCAAATTTTAGAATTTTTGTATAAAGATATCATTGAGACAAAAGAAAAGTTATACTCATTTTTCATGTAGAGAAATGGAAAAATAAATTGATCAAGGACGTTAAATTAAAAAATAATAATAAATTATATTTTAGATCATTTTAACTTAAATCTTTTCACCATATCATAGAGGATTTAAGAAAGAAGTCAATGTAAAAAAGGAAAAAAGGATGCCACGTGGCAAAAGAATGAAGTAAGAAGGCGGGTTGCTCGCACGAGCATAGCTCAGTTGACTCAGAGATGATAGATTGAATACAAGAGCTTAGGATCGACGTCTGCGTTGTCCTAGTGTGAAAGTTATTACCTCTAATGTTGGGGTAGCTCATTGGAATATCAAGTAAAAGTTTCATATTTCTAGACTGTTGATTTAACCTACTCACAAACTGTCAGGCCGAGGCGTGGGGTTTGTCTTTTGGGTGGCTTGAAATATCAAATAAAGTGCAGGGTATAATCGTCAGACAAAAGTGAAGGGACGGTCGATGGTGTACAATCAGCGTCCACAGATTGGCGCCAACCGAGACAAGGGGACAAAAGCAAGTTGGTGATGACGTCATCTTCGCCAAAATTCGGACACGTAGCAACGCAAGTTGCCATGTGGATTACGTGGGACCCATTTACGACGTAGTGACACGTAATTGGTGAATAGAATTCCGCCACGTAGTAGAGCCGTACGTTTTGGCCATAAAAAAGGTATGCAACTTGATGTGCTCCCTGGACCCACCCAACTTTATCCAGAGTTTTTAATCATGATTAGTTAACTCTCATAATCGCTGTATTTTTTCTTAATCAAATAGTTGGAGAATGGAAGTAATTGAGAATCCAGGTTACATTCGACAAAAAATTCAACCTTTTTCAAGGATATAATGACGTAGAGGACTTACTTCAAGGTTGGAAATGGTGAGTTTGGGGCTGAACTCGCCGGAAGAGAGAGAGAGAGATAGTCACCGGAGTGTTGGCCGTTCGCCGGAAGAGGGACTCTTCGTTGATTCTTCGAATTTTCTGAATCCGCTGTTTCTTGTTTTGTGAATTTAGACATCGTCGATGATTCTTTGTTCCACTTCGCCGATCTTCCTCCGTTGATTCCGTTCGTCCGTCCCCCAAATCGACTGAATTTTCGTTGGTTTCGTATCTGCGATCGATCAGAGGAAAGGGAAGAGTTTTCGTCAAATGGGTGAAGCGAACCAAGAAAAAAGTGAGAGAATTTGTTTCTTGAAGCTCAACAATGGCTACCCAGAAGAGGGTTTGCCCAGAATTCTAAAAACAGACATCAAGAAAATCCCAATTTCAAGCTCCGAGCAACCAGACCTGACTCTCAGACTCTCGCTCGGTGGAGTTTGCAACCAGAATTTTAAAGCAAGTCCTCTATTCCGGTCATCGTCCGTCGCCGGAGTGCTAACCCAGGCCATAGAGATGGGTGGATCCGGTGGACTGTTTCACCCTGGATTGTCTCTTTCGCTGGATAGAACGTCGTCGCTGCCGTCGACGACGGAGCAGAAGTGCCTGATTAAGCTTAAGGAGTGGCAATCGATAAGGAGAATGGAGGCCAAAAAGAGGCTCGTGGGGCAGAGGAGCGGCCGACCAGCTCCGGTCTTTGAAAAATTTGTCCATGGAGTCCTGTCGGAATCCCAAAAACCAGATGAAGGTACTTTTTTCTTCTATCCACACACTCAATCCAAGTTCATAACCTTATCAGCTCACACAAAAATGGTAAAAAACTAAGACTTCTTTTATTTTGTTTGTGGAAATATCTCATCTCCCCTGTTGAACACAGGGCTGGAAAGGCGTTTAAGCTCGCCGGGAAATAAGAGTTCCGATATCCAATGTTCGCCCAAGCGAAGAAAGATAACGGACGGAAATCCAGCCGAAAGATCAGGCGAAGCCCGAGCGAAGAAGAACGGTGAACTTTCCGACGACACTGCCGGAATGAAAGTGATGAAAACGATGCCCAGCGTGATGGCTACCGGAGACGGACCGAACGGAAGAAAAGTTGAGGGATTTCTGTACCGATACAAGAGAGGTGAAGTGAGCATCGTGTGCGTCTGCCATGGCAGCTTTCTCTCTCCTGCCGAATTCGTGAAACACGCAGGCGGCGCCGATGTTGTCAATCCCATGAAACACATCAGGGTATGCTCCACAGCTGCTTCGTTTTAGATCAAATCTTCAGAGCTTTTCAAGCTTTGCACGTTGATCATCAATGGCGTCGTCTCTGTCTCTTGATTACTCGGTTATTTGCCAAAAAGATCAATTAGATTTTGTTCATCGTGTAAAGCTAATCATTTACAGACGGCGAAAGATAATCGACGACATACTTTCTTAACTAGCTCTACCCAAGATCACATCAACCAAAATCGTGATCCAGGAAGAGAAATCCAAACTGAAAATTCTACAAAATCAGACGATCAAATTCTGAAACTAAGCTGGAAAAACAAGAACGGGTTATGTTGGGAGACGAAAATGGCAGCAAGAAAGGCAAGCAAAGCATCTAAAACGCAGCCCATTTTTGATGAATTTGGCGGAGGCAGGGGTTTCGTTCGAGTCTTTTGGAGTAGCCGGTTGTGACGGCGGCGGTGATCGGAACTGGATCTTCTGCTTCCCTCTTCCGCCTTTCAGCGATATACTCTTTCCTCCAACTCCTGTCAATCTTCATCAAAACAAGAAGAATTCAAGCGTTTTTCCATTTTTGAAAACTAGATTCATAGCAGAATATCTTACATCGGAAACGCGAATGATTTTGTACTCCCGTCGGACCGGAGAGAAAGGCTAGCCGACTCCGACACCGGCTCCGCCGGCGATGAGTTTTGTTTGTTTTTGTTTTCGGCGCTTTCTCTGATCACCTCCCTCATCGTTTCTGCTGCTGTTTTCTCGGTAACGACGGTTTCTTGTTCTGAATCTGGATCAGATTTCAGATTTTGCGTTTGGTTCGCCGGTAATTCTGTGATCGGAGGAGCCATGTATTCTCCGGGAGTGCAAAGCTCGCCGGATTTTCCTAGCCAGCATAGCTGATCATTGGTGAAGCTCATGTTTCCCATGTGGATGCTGAACATTGATTCATTTGAAGCTACGCTCCACTCCATGGGAGTGTTTGATTTAGTTCTTTCGAAGATATGGGACGGGATTCGGTAGGGAGACGAAGGTGGCTCTTCGTTTCTCTCCATCACCTGCAATGGAGGAAATTGGGTCGGGAACTGTCCATCGTCGCTCAAATCTGAAGCTATTTTCTTGTCTGGATCTGGTTTCGTAAAGCCGGTGACTCCATTGGAGGGCTTGCCGATTTCTTCTGAACCTACTTGAAAGCTTTTTTCGTGCAGGGAATCATCGGAATCGGAATCGGAATTTTCAGACGATGATGCGGAAGACGAGGACGATAACCTCGGCGTCTTATCTCCATTGACGCCCTCATTTCTGACATCAGTCTGAACGTGATTATGGTCTAGGGCTTCAGATTGAGAGGATGGTAATGGCGGCTCGATCTCAAAAAAGCTATGGGGATGATCATCTTCATCTGAATTGGAGTCAAAATCATTTTCTTTTCCAAATTCTAAAACACCTCCATTACAATCAACGAGCTTCAGCTTCGGGCTATTCACCTCCTGATCAAACGGAGAATCAGATTTTTCAGGCAGTTTTGCCGGAAATTCAACCACGTTTTCAGATACAGACGAAGAAAACAAATATAATCTTTTCGTTTCATTAAAATTCTCGGTCTCAATCTTATTTTCTCCAACTTCATTCTCCCAAATTCCTCCATTATTAGCCGCGCTAATAGCTCTAGGGTCGTGAGGGAGAGAATTTGCAGACGAAGATCCCGACGAGGAAGAAGAAGAAGAAGAGTAGCCTAATTTATTTCCCGACACAAAAACATCAGTTTCGTCAAAAATGGTGGTCGGATGTGATTTGAAATCATTGTCGTTCCCATTTTCCATAGCCGAAAAACCTCTGATCTAATCACCCTCCTCTCGATCCTCCCTGGCTTCTGATTCAAACTCCTATCCTGTGATCTAGAGAGAGAAAACAAGATCGAAAACACAACCCAACCCAGAAAACTGCTGCAGATCGCACCAAACACGAAGAACTGCAAATCAAAAAGAGGCCAAATCAAAAACCCCAAATTAAAATCCATAAAAACTGCGAGCCACCTACCTTCGCGCAGCTTCTGATGAAGAAAAAACTTAGAGAGAGAGAGAGGTGAACGAGTGGAAGGAGAAGTGCAGCTAGGGAAGAAGGAGAGAAAAATGGAGATTTGAAGGATAAGCATGGGAGTAGGCTTTTGTACCGAAATTAACTGATTATGTCTTCTTTTTTGGACACATTCAACTAACTCCAAACTATGTTTAGCCGTCGCATGCGCACTTCACAGCTTCATTCATTTCTTTATCTTAACCTACCAAAATCTTATGACATTGTTTGCCTTTAATTCTATGCTCTAAATTTGAAAATGTTATTTATTAATGATAACCCATTTTAAATCTTTTTCACTATTTAATATTATTTATCATTGACGTGCAGATGATAACACTGACAATCTGAAATGCATGGGACTGCCGTCAATGGTAGGAGATGGTGGCGCACCTCACTCAACCTAGTCATTGATCATGGGCTAATTGTTTTTTTTTTTACCTATTGTAGCATTCTTTAACCCTTAAATATTATAAATTAGTAAATTGAATTATATGGTTATTAATTGTTATAATGAATTAAGGAGGGAGTTATACTATATCTCTCAAATTTCAAAAATTATCGATATATACATTAGTTAATAATTTTAACAAATATCATTGAGTTATCATGATGAGCTCGATTGATAATTATAAATTTATTATTACATTAATAATGGTTAAATTCCTTCCTAATTTAATCTATTTAAAATTATGGTTAAGATTACTATGGAATTCTAAATCAGTTGCCCCAAGTCGATAGCTTTATTTTTAGAATTTTGCTTCTCCCAAGTCCCAACTGCCAACTGGTCTTCGAAAACAAATCTGGGAAAGCTTCTCTGACCTTTTGGTTTCGATTTCGTCTCAATTCTTCTACCGAAACTCCACCATTCTTCGAACTTGATCGATTCTTGGCGCACCCAGATGGCCCAAAGCTCGAGGTCGTCTAGCGTTCTCGAGTCATTAGGGGAAGAAATTGTCAGAATCGTTGCTCCAGTTTCGATTTGCATGTTATTGGTGGTTGTTTTGGTCTCTATTCTCGATTCCGGTTCTTCGTCGTCTGATGGATCGATTACATCTATAGCTACGCTTGCTTACAGCGAGAGTAGCTCCGACTCATTTTGGGACAAATTCGAAGGTGCCCTTTTGAACTCTCTCGTGTTCGTAGCTGTTGTAACTGTGGCTACCTTCGTTTTGGTCCTACTTTTCTACCTCCGATGCACCAAGTTCTTGAAATTATATATGGGTTTCTCAGCTTTCATTGTTTTAGGCTTTATGGGCGGTGAAATTGCAGCTTTATTGATAGAAAATTTCAGTACTCCTGTTGATTGTATCACATTCTTTGTTGCTCTGTTCAACTTCGCTGCTGTCGGTGTTTTGGCTGTTTTTATGTCCAAAATGGCAATAATTGTGACTCAGAGTTACTTAGTCTTTATTGGAATCTTGGTCGCTTATTGGTTTACTCAGTTGCCAGAATGGACTACTTGGGTTCTTTTGGTTGCCATGGCTCTGTATGATCTTGCTGCAGTTTTGCTGCCTGGTGGGCCATTAAAAATCTTGGTAGAGCTTGCAATTGCTAGAGATGAAGATATTCCAGCTTTGGTTTACGAGGCTAGGCCTGTGACTTACAAGGATTCTGGCTCCATGGATAGAGTAGCTCAAAGGAGGACGTGGAGAGAAAGGAGGCCAAATTCCAATTCAAACTCTGATTCAATACCTGCTCAAAATCCAAATTCCGAATCAAACTCAACCGTAATTGAAACTCCTCCATCGATTACATCAGAGAATAACACATCGAGTTTGGCTAGAGCCGAAGAAGGTGCTGTTCTTGAAACAAACCGAGAGCTTCAAGTGCCACTAATTGATCGTAGAATGAATCTTCACCCGAACGGAGAAGAATATAATTCGTCGGATGATAATTTTATGTTAGAGGGAATTGGATTGGGATCATCTGGGGCTATTAAGTTGGGACTTGGAGACTTCATCTTCTACAGTGTTTTGGTCGGCAGGGCTGCTATGTATGACATCATGACTGTTTATGCTTGTTATCTTGCAATTATGGCTGGTCTTGGACTTACTCTCATGCTTTTGGCTCTATATCAGAAAGCTTTGCCGGCTCTCCCTTTTTCGATCGCGCTCGGGGTGATATTTTACGTATTAACTCGTTTTTTGCTCGAAATGTTCGTTGTACAATGTTCTCTCAATCTGCTGATGTTTTAGAATGTAAAAGACAGATTTTTGCGTTCAATTTGCTTGAAAAAATGTGTTCTTGTGTTATGATTCATACTGAAGCCTGATCTGAGATTAAATATGAGGAAGCTGTAGATAAGATCCAAATGATCTTTTCACCAATACGATCGAAGTTAAGCATCGATAGAACCGGACCCCACGTCGATCTTCCGTGCATTGAGGCCGGCTTCCGAAGCATCGCTTTATGATCCCGGATCCATTTGTTTCCAAAAAGGTGGCTGAGATTAGACTCCTGCACCTCTAGAACTATGTCATGGATATTGTTCATCAAGAATATGCTTTGCAAAGCCTCATCTTTGTCTAATTCTGATTTCTGATGCAGATTCAAGATTGAGTAACGTGTGAATAACTTGAGCTGTGAGGCAGTGGGAAGATCACCGTTTGGCTTGCAATCAACTTCAGCAAACTCTTTGAGGAGATCATCGAGGGAGTGACTATAATCGGTTAAGTGAACTAAGAGTTTCGAATCCTTCCAGGGTCAGTTTGCAGATCTTCATCGTCCTCGAGGACTAGCTTCATCTCTTTGATCCATTTCTTGATAAAATTTGTAATGAAAGTCCATCTTATCTTCTTCAAATCATCAATGCTGCATATGTCGATCCCGAGTGCGACCAAGTATTCATTTAACGCATTTTTTCGAGAATCAACGAAAATTCGACAGAACTCCTTTTCATAACCCAGCCTAAACATTACCTCCGCCATCCTCTTTAGACGATAAATCAAAAGTAGATCAAGATAATCCATAATGATGATCGGGGAGTAAAATAGTTGTTCGAAAAGCTCTGATCAACTAAAACCAGGTTGCGGAGGAGAACCTGAATGTTTGAATTTCAGTTTGCACCTACAAATATTGAGCAGGTTCATTTGGAGTATTGACCTCGCGTATAATAGTGTCCGGCAGGAGCAGAAGCTTGTTCTTATTGGAGCCTTTACGAAACAAGAAATCGTTCGGAGACACGAGTAAATCACAAATTTCGACGGCCGTCTTCAAGTATCTGCAATCCTGTGTCGTTATCCCGTTCAAATTCAACTTCGGTATCTTTTCCGAGGCTGATCTGAGCCCCTTTTCAATAAGGGTCTCTCTAAAATCATCTGTAAGGATCTGTTCCTCATAAGCAGCAAGTTCGCGATGTAAATCCTCCAAACTCACAAAGTTGAATCGATTCATCTCTGTTGATTCTGCTACCTCAAACTTTTGCGCTCAATTTAAGAGGACCTGAGAAGGCGCCAATGATCATAAAAACAAACGCAAAATTGAAGTTCAGAGCCTATCACCAATCGGCCCACAAATACTATCTTTATTGTAATTTTGTTGGGGAGCTTTTTAAGTGACAGACTAATCACAGGCGTACACGTATGATCTCGAACAAGCCTAAAAGGGTAAAACCCGTCGCGAATCATTTGCTAGGGCTTCAGTCTGGTACAGAAACAAGTATCAACGAGGACGAAGGTTAGCCCCTATTCCCCCTGCCTCTCAATATTTGTGATTTTCTTCCTTGTTTATCTACCTTTCTTGATTTTGGCTGCTAAGTCGATTTGAGTTCTTGTAGCATGTGAGATACTGCATCGTGATGATTTTTTTTTTCATCTTTGTTTCTAAGTGATGTCTGCGGTTGTTATCTTTTTGGCCTTATTTCGATTATCGCTGGATCAGAGGAGGTCGCTTTAAGAGTATATTGAAGTGTGAATTTGTAGTGATTTGTTCATTTCTCTGAGTGTTGGGGATTGACTTAGTGGGCCGGTAATATTATTGACCGAATTATGTAAGTTTAGTTTTTGTTATTTTTTAAGCTCCAATGAATGCTCTCTTTTGAACTAATCTTGGATGAGCATTGACTTAAAGATGTTTAGTTGAGAGTAAATTGCATTGAATTCACTGTACTGAGATTGACTGGACTGAAGGCTTATTTGGTTCTCAAATTGATTATGGGAGCTATAGTGTGGAGGTTATGGATCGTGAAACTGGGAAATGAGAGCTACACCCAGTGAAATTTTTTTTCTTGATCCTTGATTTCTTTTTGCAGATTATTACAATGGCATTCTTAAGTAACCTTGGCAGTATACTCAAGCAGAGTACCACCAAGCAGATTATTTCTAATCCTCAGCCTTCGAAGTTGTGTCTCTTTCAAGCTATAAGATTCATGTCAAGTTCGAAACTCTTTGTTGGAGGTCATGAACGTTTCATTGTACCATTTAGTTTGAGTAATCTGATGATCAATGACTGATGAATTGCTCCTTATTCTGGAAATTTTTTTAAGGTCTTTCATATGGCACGGATGACCAAAGCTTGAGGGAAGCTTTCACTAAATATGGTGAAGTAATCGAAGGTATTTACATTTTAAGTAGCTATTTTGAAGATTTAGTGGGTGCATTTCTTTTCTCGGCTAGTATCCTTATGGTTACTCTGATAGCTTAGATTGACTTTTTTCGATATTTATTCAGCAAGAATTATTATGGATCGTGATACTGGAAGATCTAGGGGATTTGGATTTGTCACATACACCTCAAATGAAGAGGCTTCCAGTGCCATACAGGCCTTGGATGGACAGGTAATGTTTTCCTGTTCTTTTTATTTTTCAAAGAACATCATTGAATTATCTAAATTTACATTATTTGGGCCATAATTTCCTTTTTCTATGGCTACTTAATACATACTAATCTTAAAATTGTTGGTTAATGATCACAGTAAAAATAGAGGCATTTCTGTTTCTTATGAATGGTCTTCTATGAAACCTCTATTCGTAGTAGACACTCTTTAATACTTAATCTTGATATGAGGCAATGTACTTGGCAGTTTTGATACTTGCATTTTCCTTTGTGGCCTTTTTATTCCTTTATGTAAGAAATTGTTTCTACCAGGATCTTCATGGTCGACGAGTAAGGGTCAATTATGCTACTGAAAGGAGTCGTGGCGGGGGAGGCTATGGTGGTGGCGAAGGCTATGGTGGGGGAGGCTATGGTGGCGGCGGAGGCTATGGTGGCGGAGGCTATGGTGGCGGAGGCTATGGTGGCGGAGGCTATGGTGGTGGAGGCTATGGTGGTGGGAGTGGAGGTTATGGTGGTGGTGAAGGCCATGGGAGCAGAGAAAGCTTTCGCAGTGGTGGCTCAGGTGGCAGTTTTGGTGGAAATGATGTTGGATACAATGCGAGCAGTAATTTTTCAAGTGGAAACTCTTTTGGAAGTGATGGTGAATTTGGTGCAAGCTTGGGCTCGAGCTATAACAAAGAAGATCGATTGGATAGCCTTGGAACCAGCAATGGCAACAATGAAGTTGATGACAACAATGATTTGATTGATGAAATGGACCGGGACGCAGATGATGACAAGGACGATGATTTTGCCAAAAGAGCCTGATGAACGTTGCCTCCATTTGCAGATCTGCTCTGAACCAAGTACGTTAAGAATGTTCACTTTGGTGTCTAGTGATGACTACTTGTAGAGTTTCCAACTCCTGTCTCATAATTATCATCACTATTTTCATCTCCTTAACCACCATTGTTTTTTGTCCTTGAAAGTTTGGTATTTCTTCACTTTATTCCCTCTGGTTCATCAGGACTTTGTTCGTTAAATGAATCACTAAATTTGAGTGCTCATTTTCTGAGTTCGTCCGTCGTTTAGAGCCTATTTGTTGGCTCCATCGCATAAATCTGTCTTTGGATGCCTGGCTTCCGAGTTGAATTCTTTGTTTGAAAATTGAAGTTTCTTCTGTTCAAGACGATGTTTTAGATGGCGTGGTTCTCTGACCGTGCTTCCATGAAGTTTCTTCTCGTTCACACGCGATTCAAGCCTCGCCCGTATTCGCCCCTAAAAGAATTCCCACAGTATTCACCACTAAGCTTCTTCACTGTTAGTGAGACCATCATCTCCAGCCCTTCCTCCAGATCTTGAACCCCTCAGTTTGCTTCAACACCTCTCTCAACTTTAAATGCAAATCCAAGATTCCTGATAACTAAATACCGGGCATTAATCAAGGGCTCCAAGATTCCAGACACAATGACTCTTTTGTACGTCTAATTTAAGGTGTTTTTTTTTTAAATAATCATATTTCAAAGTTCAATTGATATAATTAAAAATTTAAAATATTAATCGAGAAATACACGTAATTACATAATGTCCATTGATAATTACTCGATTAATAAAATGTCAAAATGGTTAAGTAAAATAGATACAAAACATAGGAGAGGGTAAAAAAAGGTAATTAATAAAATATAAATCAAACAAATCAAATTACATTAAAAAATTAAAATGGTAAAGTTAAATAGAGACAGTGAAACCAAAATAAAAAGGTGTTGACATATTGCAAATAAAATAAATTAAAAAACAAAATGGAGTACAAAAAATTAATTGACAAAATATAAATAAAATAAATCAGATTAAACAAATTAAAATCATCCATGTCTTTCTATATAGATAGATATAAGATTACACCCTTGTTACCTTGTACATAAGTGGGTCTGAAATAGTATTAATACTACAAACTTTTTGTTGAAATCATATCCCAATGAACATTCTTCATCATACCAGATATATAAAGTTACAGGCACATATATGATATATGTAAAGAAAGAAACTTTAATCATCCAAGAGAGTCAAGAAAGAAACTTTCTGCGATTACGATCGAAAGTCAGCAACAATGTGATCGATAACAACCGCACACCGAAAAGGCAACGATTAACTATGAAAATGTTCCCAGTATAACAGTCTCATTGCCGTATAGAAAAGCGAATCAAAGAAAGTCGAAACTAGCCATCATTGCAGCCTATCTAGCAAGCCAAACAAGAGTAATCCCTTCACAGACAATTCCAATATCATCAGATTCAAGCACATGACAAGATTTACTACCATCAGGGATCATCAGCTGGTGGCACAAAATAAAGAGTACTTTGTTTTAGAGAATCTCTAGTTTACTTCTCGCAAGTTCCAAAGTTTTTCCACATATTTCTTTCCTCTACTTCTAAACTAGTTCTGCTCTATAAAAAATCTAAAAAAAGTAGATTGAAGATCAGGTTTGCAATGTAAATTCGGTACCTTTGTTTATCTTGGATTGCACTCATATTGCCAAATCTCCAGTTGAAATAGTGGGGTTTTATATTTTCTTCATCATATCAAAACCAGGAGGATAGTCCATTTTATCCCGAGTGTTAAAATAAAATTTGGAAGAGCTTTTCATCGTCAACTCGGTCTCAGTTTTCTCGTTGATCTTTTTTCCAACCAAAGGACTCTTGTTTCTCTCCTTGAGCTCTTGCAGTTTGGATTTTAATTTTTGCTTGTCAATTGCCGCATCAAGCCTCGAGATAAGTGAGTTATTTCCAATTTGTTTCTGCAAAATAAATTCATATGAGAACTTTCAAACATTGCTGTAGAGGCTCTTCATATGAGAGCTTTATCAGTTCCTTAAAAAGCTTCCCTACCCACCTCGTTGACTCTCGTGTCAATAGCCTCAAATTTAGCTTTTGTGTCACAGATTTGTGACTGTGCTGCCTGAGAAACGACATCCTTGCACTTCTGCAGTCCAACTTCATACTCGTTGACTTTCGTGGCTTTCTTGTCAACAGCCTCAATTTCAGCTTTTGTATCAGAAACTTGCAATCGAGATTCAACTTTACCATTTTTGGTAGAACGAAAGACTCCGAGTAGCAGGCAATCTCCTATCAACTTTGTAATGATTTCTACACAAATGATTTAGATCTTCTGGTGAACTTTTAAGAAAAGTGGAGTTAATTGGAGTGTAAACTGAACTATCATTCTGATTTACCAGCATAGTAATCAATTTTATTTTATAACTACAGACCAAACGCATAAATGTCCATATGCACATTGTGAATTCATAGTAGATGAATTTTTCCTTATGAAATAAGAGGATAAAGAAATGATAAACTTGAGTCTACCGAGAATAAAAGAGGCCAAATTCTACAAAGAATGAAAGAATCATTCAAATGACCACTCGATATAAAGAACTGAATCTGCAAAATACGGCAAAGAAACTGATGGAATAATTGGATCGAATAGAAATGAGAAAAACTCACTCTGGGAGTCATGGTGTAAATATTTAGGAGCAAATATCAGCAATTCTGCACCATCAATATAGCTTCTCATAATAGACCCATGCATGTCCATCAGGTCAATGACTGATGCATTTTTCTGTTTCAATCTACAAGAGAGATTTTTTAAGAACTTGTAAAAACAATTCAGATCCAACACAAAAAATACCTTTCACTGTGAACAGAAGGGGAAAAGTACAGCGCGATGTCATGAAGACCAAGAGAACCATCCAAGAATAGGTTAGGCTTAAATAGAGGTTCTGAAACCAGCTCGATTTGAAGAACCTGAGGCAGCCTTTTTGAGGCTTCAAAGGCTTTCTGATGAACTCTACACGAAGGTTGAGCTTGAAAATTGCCATAACACTCCCCAGTTGTAACTGTATCTTTAAATGCAAATTGTCCCCTAAGAGTGAAGTATAATATCAATGATGAAACATCTTCAGGTAGTTAAGGCACGCATTTCTGTAAGGAAATATGTTGTTTTGGAGAGAAATATGTTGTTTTGGAGAGTGAGAGATGACTCCCATATATGCATCTTGAATGAAAAAAAAATATCCCAACAAAGAAGGTTTTTGCCAAATACAACTTTGGAAATTACAAGGAATTCAATGTTTGAGCTGTATGTAAGATAATCTGCGAGCAATATGAATCCCAGTGCAATATAATGAAGAATAGAAAATACCGAAATTTCATAGATAAGGTACTTACTCCCACACAACTTGCAAAGCCGGCAAGAAGGGGCGGTACTGATTGATTTTTGGTAAAACGTCAATCAAAGCTCTGTCTTCACACTCAGAATACTGGTGTTTGGCATTAGCACGACCTGTTTAAGAAAAACAAGTTCAATCAACCTATCTTGAGAAAAAAAGTTGAAGATCTGATGATGCACCAACATACACACTCTAAATTAGTTTCCGAAAAATATTAATTTTCTCATTTACATTTTAAATTTGTGTATATATAATATATATTTTGCATATGATTGAAATATACATTAAGAATTATTCTCTCATTTTTTTCATTAAGAAATAAACTTACAAAATTTTATTAATGAATAAGAAAAAAATGAGACATAGATGAGAAATAACTCAGGGAAATCTCCTACAACAAAACCAACCACGTGGATTATTTCACACAAGCATGTTCTTCGTGTTCCACTGAAAAAGGCTGTCCACTTAATTCTCAAATATTAACTACATTTGAGTAAGATAAAATTTTACGGAGAATGACTTAAGTATGCTCTTAGAATGAAAATGAGACGGACATCACAATTAACTAAATTTAACATCCCCGACACTTCATGAATACTTATTCGAATGTGATGCTTTTCATGGTACATTCATAATGATTTCTAGTTCCTTCTGAGAACTTTCGATTAGACAACTTCAAATGCTTGTTCTGAATATGTGTTTCCACACTAGCTGATTTACACCCATTTGTTGATAAAATGTTCAAACCATATGCCCATCTTCCTCATTCACAACGTTATTACCCAGTCAAAGCAGCTATTAACAAAAAAATATGTCAAATAAAGTGAGCACTCTATTACCTTGGCAAGACATCGATGCTGTAGAAGGCTTCTGACAAGTTTTCTTAATCTGTGCATTTTGAGAAACATTCGCCTGATTAACGCTAGGCTTTACTCTCCTAGAGGATGAGTAAAGTGCCGTGAGAGCTTTATTTCTAATTGGGGTCCTTTGGGCCACAGTGATTTTTGACTTATCTAGAGCTCCAGCACTGAGCTTAATGACTTCTTCAGAAGGAATGAACTTTACTTTGCCAGCTTGGGCAGTCCTTTTCCTTATCAATTTAGAAGGTGTACCTGAATCCAAAGGATTTGCTACTATTTGAATTAGTCTCCAATCCATGTAATTCACAAAAAAAATGTGTTCATTTATTTACCCTGATAAATTGGAGGCACAATTGCTTTTTCAATAACTTTTTCGCCCTCTAAACATGGCTCACAGACCCAATCAACAACAGGAACTATCCTCATGCAGTATCTGGAGATAAATATGAGAAAAAAAGTGAGTGATCTTGCATATACCAATCATTTGCTCATTTTCCACCTCGGTGTGTAGTTCTTTCATATTACATTGGATAATGAGAAATATTTGATAGTAGAGTTTTATTTCAATCACAATACAACTCACAAAATTATAGCCGATATTTATGAATGTTTCTTTTTTAAATCTTAAATCACAAATGTAATACCTAGATAGTGTTAAGAGAAATACAGAAACTGAACATGCATACATTTTCTCTTAAAAGTTAAATTTTTTTGGAAGGATAAACACACAAAAATAAGAATCATAAACATAAAAATAATGATGAATAACCATACTCATGTTCACATGATATTTTGCATTTTGTACAAGTTATGAGGAGTTCTGCTTCGCCTTTATGACCACAAATGTCACAATATTCCTCCTGTGGATTGAGAAAACACATTGCTTAAGATTTGATAATGAATATAAGAAATATAGAAAGAAAATATCTTCAGTCAAGCATATCCAAGAAACAAATATTTTCATTAGCTTGAGGCGTTAATTTTAGTTGTCAAATATGTTGTGAGAAATTTCAGCAACATTTATAGCTATTCAATGAGCTTTAACTTTACAAAAACTAATGCTTATTCTCTCAGATAAGAATTCCTTGATTGACCCGTTCATGTTTTGATTTCCCACTTCAGTCCAAATTCATAAACATTTAGCTGCAAATAATAAGAATCTTGCTGACAATCGACAGTTTCTTGTTCAATGTTGACTTAGCTCAGAACATACGGTGCATATGTTGGCATATGCTACTCAACAGAATATAGAACAATCCCCAAACGCAATATTTATGATATCAATGAAATATTTACAGTGATAGTACTGTTCAAGAAATCCAAGAACAGAAAAATTGTAAACCAGTAACACAAAAAAGTTTCCTACTTTACAAAAACCCATCCCTTTTTTACCATGATAATACATTTTAAGAAAAACTGGTCGAAATGACAATAGAATCACAGCAAAGAACGACCTATACACCTCAAGAGTATTACATCCAAAAAAAATCCACAGGAGTCAATAAAAGAAACAACTCTCCTTGAACAATAAGTAAAATGTTCAAACAAACTAAAGCAAACAGCCAAAAACTTCAAGATTTATACATAAATGAATATTAGGAAAATAGCCGAGCTATGTATCGAACCAACAGCGAGAAAAAAAAATGGGATAACCACAAGAACAGAAAATAAAAGAAGACAAAAAAAAACAAGCAAAAGAATAGTAGTTGTAATGAAGACAAGAGAAAGACAATGAAAAGAGAAAATACTGAAGAAAAAGATGGAGGCTCGAGCCTTTTCTTCGCTTTTACCATGCAGGTCTTGTGCAGAAGAGCGACTCAAACTACAGTCCGGAGAGTATTCAGCAGCAGAGCATCATTGCCTATGAAGACAAAGCGAACAAACAGTTAGCATTGAATAAAAGAAGTTCCAAAGCTTGACGTTACGTACAGCCATGGTCACGTAGGAATATTCAATTTGTATATTTCTAGAATATTGTCTTCCTTCTTCTGTTTCCACAGCATTTGATAAACAGCCATAACCAGGGCTACTATTTCGATAGACTAATAGCTTGAAAGAGAAGACTTACTGGAGGTATCGTTTGCTCGGTCGTTCAGGCTCCTCTCCTCCCCGCAGCGACGGTTGCTCGACGGCTCGTTTCTCCGGGTTCAGTTTCTTCAGATTTCCCGACCCAAGATCTTTACATGAGTGAACCGAAGATTTAGCGAAAAAAACCGAAGTCACCGTCGTCGAATTTAAAACAGCAACGTAAAATGTCGAATTGGAGAACTGCTCCGACGACCGGCGGGGCTTTTTGGTAGGGGCAGATGAATAGCGAAAACCCAGAATGTAAACGAAGGAAACGTGGGTTCGCAGTCTAGTCAGACTGAGGTCGAGTTTGACAGGAGAACCACCGCCACGCCATTCTTATTTCGTAGTAGCTTTTGGCCATAAAGCTCGTTGCTTTAAAGTTCTCTCGTTTCCCTGATGGAGTAGTCATTTCTAGGGGTGGGTCCTATCTTCAAACCGAATCAATCAATTGGATCGGTTCTGTTCAATTTTTTAAAAAAAGATTAGATAAAAACCGACCCTAAGTTTTTTGAATTTTATTGGATTTGATATTGGTTTTTTCTTTACCAAACCGAACCGATCTAGTGACATAATTTTTGTCTAAAATATTAAATAATGCTTTAGCTGACAGCTGTTCAGATTTCAGCAGCGACTCACGAGCTTCGTTCAGTGCAGGCATCGCAAGGGGCGACCGCGACCGCGACCACACGCACACCGACGCTCTTCTTCTCAAATACCTCGATCCCAACCGCGAGGCCTCTAAGAAAGCTCTTGAGCACAAGAAGGAAATTGCTAAGCGATTGGGCTGGGCGTCCTCTTATCCACAGTTCACACTACTTCTTACGAGTTAAGAGGTTCTCTTCTACTTCTTCTACATTTTTTATGAAGTTTTACTATCTGTCTCAGGCTGTGAAATGGAAAGGCTTTCTGATTATTTGTTGAGAATGATAGGTGACTTAGGAATCAAAATATTGTCAAAATTATTGAGTTGTGTTGAGATCTCACTTTCAGACATGGTTACTCATAAAAGAATCAACGAGAAAATATCATTTCATAGATTCAAAGAATGGAAGAACTCTGATTTAAACTGTAATGGAAGAGTCTCCGCCGAAACTTTTGTTAAGCTTTTTAGATTTTAACTCCAAACAAACAAAAGCTCTTGTTTTATTTGTTTTTTCCTCTACTAATAAAATATTAATTTTTCAAATATACTTTGAAAGTTTCGTATAATATATTTAATTGTCACGTCATTTATATAATTAAAATTTTCTACTTAGGTTTTAATACGAAGGTCTGTGATAATAAGCTCTATGTTCATTTGCATAGTGCACTTATATGTTTTTGGTATTTAAATTACTCTTTCAAGCGTTTAGATTAGACCGATCAATGTAGTAGTCGAAAATTAAAAGATGGCGGATATTGAAACTCGAAATAAGCAAGATCCACATCGACTATTTCACCTCATCCAAATGAACCAACAAGAAACAAAACCATAGCTAGTTTTCAGGATTAACCATCAACAAAAAGCAGCAGCAGCATTTCACACCAACTCTCATGTCTTCAAACCCACCAATACATTAAGCCAGGGAACATTAACGAAACAAAGAGAAAGGCGTTCCGTAGCCTAAGCCCACCATCGCTGTCGTCCGGGTTGAATCCCGCTCCGGCAGGGCCCACACCGGTGCCGATCCCACCATAAACTCCGGTGGGAGACCTTGTGTACGGGTTGCCAGAAGTGTTAGACGAGGTCGTCGTTATGGGAATCGTCGTGGTGGTTGCAGGGCTGAAAAAGTGAACAAATCTCAGCTCACATGTATGACAAATGAACTAAAAACAAGAGATCTTACATGGACTTAATATCATATTTCTCATAAACTAAACCAAATCATTCTTGTTAATTATCGAGTTTAAGCTATTTGGACTTCTTGATTGACCAGTCAGCGACATAAAAGTTTCAACGAAGTAGTATCAATCGACATAGCAAGCTCGTTTTCTTCGTAAATCTCGGTGTCTCTGTTATTTTTCAGCATTTTATTTTTGGTGTCTTGATCGGTTTTCAACAAAGCAAATAGAAGTACAATATGCTTCAATTCTTAACTGCAAATTTGTAATTCTTTAAATTGAAGAGTGTTGTCTATATCACATAAAGATGGTAAAAAATATAGCTATGTTGACTTGGCAGAATATACTCCAAAACCAGTTAGTCTATGAAATCGTTAAGGTGAACTGAAAGGAAAGAGATCCAACCTGGGGCTAGAAGGGTAAACGCAAGCACCAGTGCCTGCAAACAAGCCATGAAAATAAAAGGGGAAAAGTCAGTACTTTTAAGCCTCTTCAGCTTTTTTGGCCGAAAAATTAGAGTTTTAAGAGAAGAGAATGATATTAATTTATACAAACTTAATCATTCAATTAAGGGTTTGTCAAACATTGTCGATTAACATGAAAAGTTGTGATTTTTATTCCTGCAAGGGAGACAATGCTGTTTATTGAACTAATCTGTTGTTTTTTCTTCTCTAATGGCTGAAAAATTTAGACTTTAAACCAGCCAAACATGGATATCTTACTTGGGTCGGTAGGAGAAATGAAGGCAGTATCAGAAAAGTTACAAGAGCCTTGAGCCTGGCCCTTTTTCTGGAAGTAGCTATTAGCAGCGTAAGAACAGTGAGCTTTGACGGTGTCTGGTTCAAAACAAGCTCCTTTTGGGTGAATAGGGCCACAGTCGGCTCCAGCTCCACAGGCATAGTCCAGCGTCTTCTGTAAGACTGTCCGGTCGCCATCTTTGCAAATGCACCAAGTCCCACCTGCCCAGAAACAAGCAGATCATTGGCCTAGAAAGAGAGAGAGAGAGAGAGAGAGAGAGAGAGAGAGAGAGAGAGAGAGAGAGAGCTTCCGCCATTGTTGCTATCAAGTTCAAGCTCTTGAAAAAAAAAATAATGGAGAAATATCCAGAAAAACAAACAGTAAACACCCTCTATAAACAACCATGAAGCACAAAAAAGGTAGATGAAGAAAAGAAGAAGACATTTACAGAAACAAGAATCGAAGATGAAAAAGAAACAACATTCTCCACTCTAAACAGAGAAGAACAAGTAAAAGGAGATCTATGGTCTTAAGTCTGCGAAAGCATGAAATAGTAATGCACGAAGGCTTACTAGAACGGACAGCCATGGCCAGGATAAGCACAGCTAAAGCTAGTACAGCCATGGCGGAAGCAAGAAGGTAAAGTTGCAACACGCTGATGAAAATTGAAATGAAAGTGCGCTCTCCGGAGAGGATGAGAGAGAGAGAGAGAGATGAAGTGGAAAGTGGGGGCAATCCATGGGCTTTAAAAAATGAAGTGAACTGTCTCGAACGTTGAGATTGTTTTATACTGTACTCTTAATTTTGTTTTTACCGTAAGTTTCTCTAAAAGCCAGGGCAATTGGAACGGAACTTAAGGTCTCGCTCAAAATTTTAAGGTTTGGGTTAGGTACGGATAAAATAACGGGTAAAAATATAATTTTGGGTTTGAGTAAATAGGTAGGGAGTCCGAGTACCGAGTATTGTAAAAATACATACTTGTTGCCCAGCCCAGCCTTCCAAGAATCAAGTTTAATACCCGGATCTTACCCGGAATACCTAGAATACCCGGATTCAGGTAAGCAACATTTCGGAAAGATTTAAATTTCGAGTAGACCCAAAAATACCCGGATCCTACCTTGAATACCCGGATCCGGTATTTTTTCATTTTTTCGGATAGGTCCGGGTTTCAGGTACTACTTCATACCCGATACCCGAATGGACTATATTTTTTTTTTAAAATACCCGGCCCGTTACCCGTTTGTCCACCCCTATTCACAACATACCAGAGAATATTAGAATAATCTATATTATAAGGTTCATTTTTAAGATAATTTAATCCATAACGATAAAAATGTCAATTTAATCCCGATACCCTATATATAATTTGTTAAATTCAAGTTATTGTTTTTCTTCTTTTAATCGCTTCTGTTTTATTTTACATTCGCCAATCATTTATTCGCTCTAATTTGTGGAATTTGATCGCGTCAAATACGTTGAAACTTCATTCTTATTAAAATCGATAAGATAAATGGTTGGCAGAGGAAAATCAACGGAAGTGATAAATAAAAAAAAATATTTAATTTTAATCAAATAAGCAAAAATACAGTAAATGAGTGTCACCTAAACATTTGAATGCAATTTCATGAATTTTAATCAAATAAGTCAATGCATAGATCATAACTATAGGCCAAAATTCGTCAAATCAAAAAAACAAATCAAATAATATAAGGAAAAGTTGTCTACACTGGATAAGTGAAAACTTCAAAACTAACAGTCGTTGAAAAATCACACGATTGTCGGTTGTATTTTGTCTTTGTTTTGCAATCGGACCAATATCGTTTTGTCGAAGAAATTTGGAGCTATCCTCATGAGCTATCCTCATGCGCCAGCATGACCGAAAATAGCAAAAATCAAACAAAGAACTTGATTAATTTCTAAGAAGCTAGAACTCATAATACACTGCTAATGTTCAAGAGATTTCAGATATGTTGATTGAAGCTTTGGACTCTTCTGGGTATTAGTGGTCCGGCAACATGAACGGGGAATTCAAATTTAAAATCTTACTTTGAATTTATTCTGACCAGATGAAAACAAAATTGAGAAGTCAAACTTTTGAAATTTTCATATTTGAAGAATGAGATCACCCAAGAGAGAGGGAGAGTTAATTATCTATGAACATATTCGCCTTGGCATGTCTGTTCAAAGACAGAGATCCATGTTCAAATTTATATGTACAAAGCACAATCACTTACAAATACAAGTCGCCAAATGGTTAATCCCATTGCGAATCGAAGAATCCGGCATCTCTCATCTCTGAGTAGTATGCATTGTCCAAGAGAAAGTCTTCCTCCTGCAAATGGAAGCTCATGAATATACCAATACTTAATAAAACATGGCGCTAATCATGGGAAGTCAATGATAAACCTGGAAAAAATCTGACAGAAATGTCACATATATGAATGGAAGATAAAGTGAATGATAGCTTAGAACTGTTAAATTGTATAACCTGCAAAGAAAAGAAAAATAAAACAAAAGCATAGTTATCTTCCAACAATATTGTCAATTAAAGAGAATTGCACATAGGTCTTTTAGTATAACTCTTGGTTAACTTTTGAGATACCAGATGCCAAAGCTGGCTCCAAATGCAGCAAACGCGCAAGCAAACGAGGAAAGAATGTTGACGACGAACATCACAACAACGTAGTTGTAGAACGCTGGACGGGCTGCAGCAGAAGGAAAAGTAACGACATACCAAAGTTAATCTTATCTGAAACGGAAAAAAAAAACAAGAGTAAGAACAGATTTATGGATGTACTAACGCGAAAGCTTCTCTCTCCATTTTGAGAAATGAACGAACAATATGAAGCCATAAACTGTCGTAAGCAATAGCTGATAAATAAGCCACAAGCTCCACTTTGCCCTGTGTGTACTTGCACTATCCATGAACAATGGAACCCCAAATCCAAAAACATATATTGCCTGTAAAGATTTAATTAACAAACCAAAAATCCCACTTTGTTACAGATGAAGTTAATTCTTTGAGTGGGTATTTGCAGTTCTATATATAAAATCAAGCCATGACAGAAAGATATCTCTCTTTGTTTCGTATGAAAACTAGATATATGATTTACAAAAGTTATCATCTAAGAACTATCGAGTAAACTCCGGCAAAAGAACACACAATAGTACCTTAAGCACAAGATCTACTCCAACAATAATCCCTGATATAATGAAATTATGAGCTAAAGATTCCAGCCCTGTAGCATAATTTTCTTGGAGTAGAAAGACAACCAAGCTAATTTCTAAGCAAAGCATTCCTGAAGATGTAAACAAAGATAAAAGGTTCCAGGCAACCTCCTTTCCAGGTGAGCATTGCCATCCCTGTCCATTCGAAAGAAAATAGATATAAAAAACACTGCATCATGAAACCTAGGAAATAAGACAATGTGGACAATAATTCGATTCTACAATCGATCAACAACTTTTCAAAATCAGGAGTACTTGGTTGTTTGGTCAGAATCCATTAATTACTACCCACCAAATACATCTTTTTTCCATGTGTTTTAACGATTGAACTAGCGCAGTAAATCAGAATCGACGAGAAAAAAGGTCCCCAAAGTTTTGCACTGCAGCTCAAAGCTCCAAAAAATAAAACTCTATTATGTTTCCTAACTAAGCATGATAAAGAAATCGAAGTCAATTTACCTGAAGAGAGCACCAAGCCAAATTGAGCAAGCAAGCAGCCCAAAGAAGAGTATAGTAAGTGATGATTACATAAGAGCGGCTATTGTAGAGCTTCTTCAGATTCTTCCGAGCTTGTATAATCAAGTAGATCAAGAATAGAACCGATGGCGCAACCAAAACCGCGTCATACCAAATTCCATGGCAGGCCGACGAAGGAATCGTCTCCGAATTCCGATCGAAACCTTCAAGTGCGACAGAAGAACTCGCGATCGGAGAGAGGAACTCCGACGTCCGGATAATCATCACCGGAAGCCAGGTATAATCAGATCGACCGACGATTAAGAAAACAGAGAAGGCGACTCATGGAGAATCAATTGAGGTTTAGTTACCCAAGTTACGAACACGTGGATTTTTAGCGAATTTGTTAAGAAAAGCAGAAACCTTGGACGACAAATCGTTTCTTCCCGCAAAGCTTAGTTCGAATCGAACACAGTAAATTCATTTAAACACTCAATTTAACTAATTAAATTTTAATATTTAAAATAAACAAAACGAACTGTCAGATCATGATATAATTGGTTAAATAAATCCTAGATTAAAATGATTTTTATCCTAAAATGATACTTTTATATTATATGGGGAGAAAAATCCAAAAAATAAATGCAGGGAAAGATTAAATTATTTAATTATATTTAAATTATTTAATTATATTTAAATTGAATTATTTAAGTCTATTTAAGTCCCCACGATAGGTTTTTATAAAAAAAAATTATTCATATTATTTAAGTTTGAACCGGAAACAAACCGAGCATGGAGTCGTGGCGATAAGTCATTGGATGGGTTCCTAATGCCCAACCACTCCTTGCTGAAGGGATAAAACGCACCGTTTAATCTTCCCTTATGGGCTTCGGCGCCAGCTTCGTGTATGCAAACCTGAGGCTCAGTCCGAACCTGAGATTGTCCTTCAGTTCGCTGAAAGTTTCGCAGCGTTCTTGATCACTTTATCTCTCTCCCTCTCTCTGTCTTAGCTCTGAGGGCGCCCATTTTGGTATCGCTCCAAACCCTGCCTTATTTGGCTGAGACTCTGGGAGGACCGCTACCAAGCTTCACTGGAGGTTTCTGAACATTCCTGCGACTTTGTATTGTCTCTTTCTCTCTAAAAACCCTAAAAGTCTCTGTATGGCAATCAAAAAAATTTATAGAAGAAACAAATTTATTCTTGTGGCATGGTGTTTTAGGCGTGGGCAACTCTCTCACAACTTTTACGGTCTTTCTGCGTCGTAGTGTTGGTTATAACGCTGGTTTACAGCTGGAATGACGGTGTGAAAATAATGCATTGTATTTTTTCATTTGATCGCCGTATTATTTGTCATGTGAGCTTTTAGAATTATCGCTTTTTTTGGGAAGGTGATAGGGTTTATTGCTTTCTTCTTGTCACTTTTCGATTACTTTTTTATTTGCTCATAACTCAATGGATTGTTTTTAGACTCAAGCGATCAATGTTTATGATACATTGAATTTAGACATCTACAAGGACTTATGATTTCTTTTAATCTTTTGAAATTTCAATTGATACTTGTCTGGACCATTTTTGCTTCGTATATTAGGGAGATTTGCTGTGGGATTACTGAAGCAGTAAAATGGTAAAGGAAACAAACACAGTCTCCTTTTTTTCATGTGCAGTTACTAAGGTTATAAATCTTCATATTCATTTCAAAGCTTTCAAGGCATCACATGTCAATAATTCAAAGATAATTTGATTTATTAGTTTGCAAAGTTTACTTTAATGACAAAGAAAGTTGTTTGCGAAGTAAAACATGATAATGTTATTTGTAAATTAGAAGCTACAAATATGATTTGGATTGGGGGATGAGCAATTTATAGTTCATTACCTATGCTTCGGTGGAAACTCCTCCGTGGTATGGGGTCACATTCCTCCGACCTAGGGAAAATGATTTGGTATGTGATTTTGGGAAAAACTCCTAATGTCTTGTGGATTTTCTCAGTTGCATCTATATATCCCGTTTTGATGAACCTTGCTTTATTTTCTTCTTTGTATTATCATTTTTTGTAATTATATTATCTCTCTTGTCCTTGAGATAGTCCTAAAAGGCTGCAATAGGCTTTATGCAGGATGTATTTCAAGTTTGCACAGCTACAACTGCCAATGTTCAGAAAGAACAAATATCTATGAAAGTGATTATGCTGAGGCATTCATTATAATTTATGGAAATTGGATCTTCTTTAGATAGTTGGCATGGAATAATTGAATATTCTGCTTTTGGAGGTTGACTTTCTTTTGGTTCTCGTGTTTGAGTTGAATTCTATTGGCTGAATTATCTATGCCTGGCAACGAAGTTGGAGATAGGGTTCACAATTTCTTTGGCCAACAGAATTTGTACCATGGCCAACATCAGTTGCAGGCTGCTGATGTGACCTGGCCTATGCTAACTAATAATACTTGTGTTGGAAACCAGAGACAGTTTTCTGGTCCTACTTCTAATTTGAAATACTATTCCGAGCATCAAACAGGTATCTTTTATGTATCGATGATTATAAATTTTCGGAGCATTAAAATGATGCTGTATTTTTTAAATAGTAGTTTAGCAGTTATAGTCTTTTGTTAAATGTAAGTTTCTCTTATTTAATTTTCAGCAAATTCTGAAGAAAGAGAGTATGGGAATGTGCTGTCTCACATGGCTGATGGATTTAGTCATATACAGCCAAATCTTGGTTCTGAGTTAGGCAGAAGTCAGGCTTACAACCAACAGAAAACTTTAAATGGCTTTGTGCAAGGGACTCTCATGCTCCAGACAAGGCAAAATGAAGCAAATATATTAGCTGGGCGTGCGATGTCTGATAGAAATAGTTTATCAGCGAGAGACTTGACCTTGCAAGAAGCACCGAGCTTGGATGCTCTAGAGCATAGTAACAAAAATTTATTGGAACTGGAAACACCTGATTCTCATGTAAGTTTTGATTTTTTTGGAGGTCAACAACAAATTAATGGTGGTCATCTGAACATGATCCAGTCGTTACAAAGTCAGCAGCCACAAATGCCCGACTCACCATTAATGCCACAACAAGCCATTCTCTCTCAAATACAAGAATTTCAGAGGCAGCAACAAAATCAATTAGAGGCAAGGTATCATAATTCCATGAATCACATTTCTTCAATTATTAGGCAGGATATTGGAAATCATTCGTCAGCCCTAAGTAGTAAAGTTCCTGTTAATGATGAACCTCAACATTCTTGGCAGCATGAAAATATTGCAATTAATGTGAACTTGGCGCATTATGGTTCGTCTCCAGCAATTCACGGATCATCAAGTGGACTCATGTCAACCTCTGAGCATAATCTTGCAGTACGGATGATGGGACTGGTTCCTCAACAAATGGATCAATCCTCTTACGACATTCATATTCATACTGCAAGAAGCAATTCCAGACTAAATTCTCCAACACAAACAGATAAACCTACATATCACCAGCTATTTAACATCAATAATCCTTTACCTTTTTACAAACATACTGCATTTCCAGATCAGTCTGACCTGCAAAATGAGACTTCAAACGCGAGACAGAACTTTCAAGGAAAAAGTTTGTTTGAACAGACTGCTGATCAGCGCTTAAACGGACTCAACTCAGAAAACTTTCATCCTGGAAATTCCGACCGAGTTAATGGATCAGTGCAGGATTGCCAGGGTAGACAACAAATAGCCAGACTGTCTGAAACTTTGGAAGGGAAAACTGAGATGACAGTTTCATCTTCACAGTATGTGGCTACATTAGATCCCACAGAAGAAAAATTTTTGTATGGCTCTGATGATAGTTTGTGGGATGCCCTTGGGGGGATTACAACCATCGGTTCTGGAGGTTCTAACGTGTTGGATGGTGTTGTCTTCGAGAGTGGATTTTCCTCTATGCAAAGTGGGACATGGAGTGCTCTTATGCAGTCTGCTGTGGCAGAAACTTTGAGTAGTACCAGCAGGGTACATGAAGAATGGAGTGGTCCAAATTCTTGGAATGCTGAATCTCCAAATGAGGATCAACATAATGCATCTCTCAGTGAATCCAGACGATCCTTACCTGTTGGGGTTGGTAGTAACAGGCAAACTACATCCATGCAGAAATCTGAATCCTGTTCTGCACCTGTCGATACCAGCAGGAGTCGTACTGTTAATTATTTCAATGCTACCAGGATCGAGCCACAAGGACCAAAATCTTCGACCGAAAATGGTGCAAGTTTGCAACCCTATTCTTCCCAAGTGCCTTACTTTTTGGAAGAGGAAAGCAGATGCTTAGATCAAAGTGAGCTACAGAAGCCATTTGGTGAAGGCCTGCTCAATTCTGAAAATGTCAATCACTCATCAGGTGTGGAAATTAAAACAAATGACATCTTAAGTTCTTTGACATCTGGAAAGAGGATACCCTTGCTTAAAAACGTGAACCAGCATGGGAAACAAAATGGGTGGAACTTCATTGGATGGATGTCTCCAGTTGAGAATGGCAATCTGAAATATGACGAAAATCAGAACTTACCGCCAAATCCACAAGGCTTGGATCATACAAGAGTCATACACGAGGGAATGTCACATGCTACTGTTATGTTTAGCAATGATCCTGCTCCCCATTCTCGTGTTGAAGTGTCAGACACAAAATGTGCAATAGAATTGTCTCGACGTCCTCAGTGTTATGATGTTGGTGACCCGATAAATGGTGACCCTGAAGAACCTCTTTCTTGGACTTTTAGTGCCAATAGGGGAAGCATGCAGCAATTTTTAGGTTCTCGTGATACTGAGAAAGATGTCAACTGTTTGGTGAAAAAGGGACACAATTTTTTGGATAAGCATAGACAACATCTCGGTAAGAACTCACAAATTTTGGAGTCATTTGGAAGAAGTGGTCTAAACAGGAGAGCATCTGAAATTCTTGAAATGGAGGAAATAAATAGAAAGGAAAACTTCAGCGACTGTTTTCACTCTAGCATTTCAAACCATAAATCTGCAGGTGGTTTGGTTGAGCATCTTCAGTCAGATGTTGATGAAGGGCGGACATTTCCTGTGAGCAAACAGAAGTCCACTAGTAATGTTGGTCGCAAACCATCCTCAACTCGCAAATTTCACTATCATCCCATGGGAGATTTAGAAGTTGATGTTGAACCTTTTTATGCAAATAAACGTGCCAGACATTCACCTGCTGCAGGCCAAGAGCAATTTCATGGTCACAAAAGCCCTAAATCAGGGAGTATAGAGAAGTCAAAATTTGGTCAAGCTGACTTAGAACTGAACAAGGTGATCACTCAAAACCTGCATTTTCTATTGTAATACTTGATAAATTTTTTCTTTAATAGATTTTTTATGCTTTTTATTTTCTGGGAAGTACTACTCTTTAATTAAATCAGTTTAATGTTATTTTACAGTAACTAGGTCTATTTTCCTTTAACAAAGGTGGTTTTCATTGATATCCAGGTTAATGGAACTACTAGCTTCTTTGGAGACATACCTTCGCATAAAATGCTTTCAGGGTGGGTATCTAATAAGGCTGATTCATCTGCTAACTCCATTGGTAATGATGCTCCTCTCAACTTCCCGACCTCAAGGTAGGTATCGTTAAGTTATAAAGATCGTTTTGGTGTTGCAGTTCTTTCTTGCTAGAATTTATCTTTTTTATCTTATTGAAAGTCCCCAGTGAACAGATTGGGAAAATATTAAAGGGATGATTGTGGTGTAATATTTGTTTCGGGAGTTTTCAATCGAGTTGGATATTAAGGGTCAGTATTCATACTAAGGGATGATTACTGTGTTTTGTTTATCTCAATGATATTCTTTCATGTTATATATTAGGGGTCAGTATTTTTTTCCCCAATAGTTTTTTTGTATTAGTAACTGATTATTGTTAATGGTCTAGAAAAGATACTTCGTGTTTTTAGATGTTTTATAGAACAAAGATTCTGAACTGAATGATGGATTGAGAGCATTTATGTGCTTTTTTCTTGTTTGTATCAATTGCAGCCAGAATATGCTTGAGCTTCTCCACAAAGTGGATCATCATATAGAACATGGAACTACATCACACTTAAGCCCGTTAAAGTTTAACGTTTCTCAGATGCATGGGAGAGAAAGTTCAGGACCTATTGATCAAACTCAGCAATTCCAATCATCTGTGTCTTATGGTTTCGGTTTACAGTTGGGACCTCCATCTCAACCACTATCTGTATCAGACACTGCTTCTCATAAATCCTTGGAAGTAGTTCAGATTCCTGCACATACAACGTCTGATATCAAAGGAAAAGTTCTGCCCTTTAATTCTTTTCATAGGCCATTAGAAGGGGATCATAAATGTAATGCTAGTCCTTCTGAATCTCTCGATTCTGGTCCTTCTCTTCAAACCGAACACAAAATTACAAATCAGTGGTCAAGACAGGCAGGTGATTTTTGTAACAGAATTGAAACTAGACAATCTGGTTCGGCGCCTGATATTGCTGGAACTGTGCCTCAACCAAAAGTTGATGCACCTCATGTGCAAAATGCAGCTCAAGAATCTGATCGTTTGACCACATCTCAACAAGTAGAGTTCTCTAAAGTGTCCTCTAATGAATGGGTGAGTGTTCCAACCCAGCAACAACCCTCCCAACCTTTGAAGCCTTCTTCTCATTTGTTCAAATCTTTTCAGTCTGACAACAATTTAGAAAGGAATTCCTCTATACCAAAAGGGAAAAATCAGGTTTCGCAGGACTTGGTCAATAGCTCCTTTGGTTTACATTCCATGAACTTACAAAGCTTTGTTGTGAGAGACCAAAAAATGAAAGAAAAACCTGCTGAACAAGTATCAGCTTTGGATAGTGACACTCCACTGCCGTCATTAAGTACATTACGGGGAAAGGAATCCCTTGGCCTTTATGACTCAGCTTCTGCAAAACCTGCTGCAAGAGATTGTGAAGCATTTTGCTATTCTCCAAGGCTGATTAACACTGGAGATCAACATATTTGTTCGCTGGACAAAGTGCAGGACATAAATAGAAAGACTGATCTCCCTATTATAAGTGAGGAAAGGTTCAAAAATCTAGATGGTGTTAATGATTTTCCAGAGGTTGTTTCATCATCTGAACTAAGTGATGATGCATCTTTATCATCTGGAGATTCTAAGATTCCAACACAGCCAGGGGATTGTCAAAGTTTGGGTGTAAGACCACAGAAGCGTAAAACTTCAACATCTGAACTTTCACCGTGGCATAAAGAACTAGCTCTTGATTCTCAAAGGCTTCAGAACATAAGGTGGTTGCCTTGTGTGGAAAATCTCTTTTTCTGTTTTTCAGCCATGTCTCATGAGATCCTGATTTTTGTTTGATATGCGCAGTCTTATCCAGAGTCTTTACATTATTTAAATTTAAATTTCCTGTTTCACACAGGTTGTTGTTCCATTCATAAATTTAATTTGATATCTCTCTGTCAGTTTTCTTCATTTGATCAATGATATATTTTTACCACGCATTATATATTCGTGACACCTTTTTTGACTTACAGCTTGGCTGATGTAGAATGGGCTCAAGCAACAAATCAACGGCTGCAGGTGGTTAGTTAAATCTCAAATTAATGCATATAAATGCGCTTCTTGGGTTAACTATGTGCTTGATTATTAAATAAATTGTTGTAATATTCTTACTTCGGCAACAGATGGAAGATGAAGCTGAAATGATTGATGATGGATTATCTAGGACAAAGAAAAGGCACACATTGACAACACAGCTTATGCAGCAACTCTTTCGCCCTCCTCCAGCAACATTTGTTTCTGTCAATGCAAACTTACATTATGCGAGTGTGGTTTACCTTGTGGCTAGATTGGCATCTGGCGATGCATGCAGTGCAATCTCCACCACTGGGCCTGAGACTGCTTCACCTTTTGACTGCAAAAACCAGTGAGTATATAACTTGGCAGAGGAAATTTCTTAATGAATAGATCTTTGTTGTTTTTAAGTTTTGCTAGGTAATGTTATGAGCTGAGAACGTGATTTTTACTTACAAAAATGTTTGCAATAAAGACAGGGTTTCACCAAATTGGAGAAACTAATTAATCAAGAAGTAGCTTTTCCTTTACAATTTGCAACGAACTACCAAAACACTGGATGTATGTGAGAACATTTGATAAACTAACCACTTTCCTTCAATAAAAATAAGTTCTAATCTCATACTTGTCTACAATCGTGGCATTCCTTGTGTTTTGTATTGCATTTTTCTCTTACAAGTTCCCTTGTCCACCTTAGCCTCTCGGAGAAGCTCAAAACATCAGCCAAAATTGGAGATCAGTTACACAAACTTATGGAAGATTTTATTCGTAGAGCAAAGAAGCTTGAAAAGGATTTTTTGAGGTAGCCTTCAAGTTTTCTGTTTGTTATTATTGGATTGAGCTACTATGAAACAGTTTCTGCTAGTTATATATATCTGTTCATGTGTGTCAGAGTTTTATGATGTTGTGATTGTCTCGCTTCCCAAGAAATTGAATTATTTGTGGCATAAAATGAGGCTCATTTTTCTAACAGTTTTAACTCTTTTTTGTGATTTAGAATGGACAAAGAAGTTTCAATCCTAGACATTCGTGTTGGATGTCAAGATCTGGAGAAATTTTCAGTCATAAATCGTTTTGCTAAATTCCATAGCCGTGGGCAAGTAAATGGGAGGGAGATGTCATCTTCTGATGCAACTGCAAATACTCTTAGAATCTGTCCTCAAAGATATGTTACTGCAGTTCCGATGCCTAGAAATCTTCCAGACGGGGTACAATGTCTTTCGCTTTGATGAGTAATTTATTTGTTTATCTTCTTCCTGGCTGCATTATCTCTGCATCCCTCACATAACTGTTGCCAGTTCTACATTTCTACAATGGGATGTGGTTTGGCAAATGGAAACCATGCAACAGAGAATGTCGATGAAGAAGGATCACTTAAAAGCGGGCCATTTATGCTTTAATATTATTGATAAATGTGCATAGTCCCGTTTTGGTTGGGAACTCCGGAAAGAACTGCCTCACCCCATCAAATTTTTCTGTATCGGGGTTTATAGAATTGCAGCTTCTCTTCTAGAAATATCATGCAAATGTTTATCCAAACTATTTTTCAAGATTAGAGTATAAGTTTATCTTCGATGAAGTAGAATTTGCTACCTCCTTTATATTGGAGGCATACAAGTGCTGGCTCTGGGGCTGAGAAGCCTGTGTGGGGAACAGAACCAGAAGTTCTTCGAATGACAGCTTTGCAGGAAATTGGTAATTCGGTAATCAGACTTTACATTACAGTTCTTGATTATTTTTGCTGTGCCAATGTACATCACTTGCCCAATTTTATCTGAAATGAGTAAATCTTCAAATAGTTTCCAAATTTTCAGATTTGTGTCATGTTTGAGATGTTCCATCAGACTGTCATTTTCATTAGGCCTGACGATGTGGATGATATTGGTATGAACAAAGAGAAATGCTATTCAGATAAATCCAAAGCCAATCAACATGGATTTTGGGTCATCAACAACAAGATTAAGACTAGAGAAAAGAAAAAAGAACGAGAGGTATATCGCTTACTTTTTATCGAGTCCTTTAGTATATTTGAGTCACATTTTTTTAAACCAAGTTTGGATCTGACGATGTCATAACGAAGTTTGTTATTTGATTAGTCTTAATTTTATTTTGAGCGAAGTTTCATGCCAAGGTAGCTAACTGCTTTCAATACCCACGTAGAAAAACAATCGTCAAAGTTGAAAAATGTTACGTCGATAATTTAGTTAAAAAGTTAGACTAACGAACAGTCGTTTGACATGGTTTTGCATCCCTTACATTAGATAATTTTGTGGTTTTTGACAGATACAGTGCAGGCTAAATGAGTATCATAGGAAAGGAAATAATGGAATAGTTTAAAGCTTCACTTTCAAGTGTTAGAACCAAAGACGCCGGCTGGACAAGAACAAATGGCCGGTACTCCTATGCTTCTCTTTTCTTGCATAGTTATTGACTCTGCCCACTAACTCAATTATTATAATTTCCACCCAATAATCGTGCTCGGAACTTTCGGTACGATTTTTTTGTCATGACTACTTGTGTTTTCTACGCCCCTGGCTTTTCTATTAAGTTAACGACTTCGAATTTGGCCATCTACGATTGTTTCTCGAGCACGGGTCCATCGCATGGGAACTAATTCATCGTTATGTTTGCCCAACTGGCAATTGCTGGCGATTAAGACTTTATGCATTCTAGTTAAAGAGTTGGCTCTCTATTGTGACCCTTTGTCTTGATCGTTACCGTGTTTCGTCTTTTAAAGTTTGATGAATTAGTTGTAAGAATTCAAACTTCGTGAGAAACCCGTCACGCGAAAACAATGTAAAGACAAAAAACGATCTTGTCCATATCGGCATCGAAATTGGAAAGTTTTGAGCTTTAAAGAGGGAGAAACCTTGATATTCTCCTTAGTTGCAAGAGATACCTTGATGTCGATATCAACATCGATCTATTGTTCTAGAGATTCTCGGAAAGCCAGCTTGAGATATGTAAATTTAGTTAAAAATCGAACCATGTAATACTAGGAGCTTTACTTAACAGAAAAGATAGCTTGAGAGGATCACAAAGGAAGGAATAGTTTGAGAACCAGGGAGTTAGTTTTGAGTATCATTTGCCATTTGGGATTGACTCATCTTCAGCCGTCTGATTTCATGGATACTCCATCTATTGCTCTTGTGTTGACACGTGTCTCTCTAAATCTCTCTCCTTGCCCTCCTCCATTTTCAGTCAAGCACCCACTTCTGTTTTCTGTTGGAGGAACTAGAGAGAGAGAGAGAGAGAGAGAGAGAGAGAGTTTTCTCCCCTTTTCCTTGTTCATCGCCATTACTACAAAATGGAGCTCCAAATCTCCACACTTCCTCAAAAAGTTTTCGACTTTTTCTCTGCTACAGATCTTGTTTTTCGCCACAACTCGCCTGACGTGGAGATGGGTTTTACTCAGATGAGTTAAATATGCAAGAATTCATGATCTGATCAACCTTTCTTCCCACCTTGATTTTCTGATCTTGGTCTTTCTACTTCTCTGTGCGACCCTGTTTCATCAAAATTTAGCTCCTTCTTTGCAGCTACGAAATCACATAAATTGCAGAATCTTGATCTCCATCATGTTTTGATCTTGTCGAAGCCTCACCAATGGAAGCTGATCAATCGTTTAAGCATATCTGCAAATTCTGCGACAAAAGGTTCCGCTGCGGTAGATCTTTGGGAGGTCATACGAGGTCTCATTTGATGAACACAGAAACTGAATTCAGCACAAGCTTGAGCAGAGTAAACAACGGCGAAAACCCGAAAAGAAACTCAAGAAATCCAAAAAGGTTTTGCAGAGAATGTGGAAGAGGATTCCAGTCATGGAAGGCTCTGTTTGGCCATATGAAATGTCACTCAGAGAAAAAGAAATCATCCATTAAAATAGAAGATCGAGAATCTTGGAGCTTCGAGAATCAGAAGATGATGATAATGGGTAGCCAATCTGATACTGAATTTTCAGCTCCAAACAGGAAAAAGAGATCTAGCAGAAGAAGATTAAGGTACTCCAAATCTCCTCCTCCTTCAGTTTCTATTGCAAATGTTTCAGAAATCGATCAAGAACAGGAGGAGATTGCTTTGAGTTTGATTATGCTTTCTAGAGATAACGGCCCCTGGGGTAGGATTAATTCAACTTCAGAATCATCTGAAGACATCTCCGATTTTTCCCAAGTTCGGTTTTTCGATTCGAACAACTTCGCCGTGAGCAAACCGAATTTTAAGCTTGGTGAAATGGATTCCGGGAATCTTGAGTTTCTGGGGAAACAATCAGAATTTAAGAAGATCAGGGTGAAGAAAAAATCTGAGTTTGATGACAGAGTAGGAATGAAAACTTCTGATAATACTAAATTGGGGAAGAACATGACCGATGAAGTCGAAAAATGCAGCTCCCATGAAAATTACGAAGGGAAATTCAGATCGAAAATCCGAAAAATATCAAAGATTCAAAACCCAGATTCTGAAAGCTATAGAAACCTCCATAAAAGAAAGAAGTTCGAGTGTTCTTCCTGTAGAAAAGTTTTTCCCTCATATCAAGCTCTAGGAGGTCATAAAACCAGTCATAGAAGGATCAAAAGCTGCTTGGAGGCAACAATGGAGGTCGAAGAGAACATCACCGAAATCGGAAACGAGAACCAGATCGATCCCGAAATAGTTAATTTGAAGAGCAAGAGAAAAATGCATTCATGTCCAATATGCTTCAAGCTGTTCAGCTCAGGCCAAGCCCTGGGTGGCCACAAGAGATCCCACTTGGTCGGATGCTCGGAAAATACGAACAATCAAACCATTGCGACCGGAGAAAAGATCCCGGGAATTCGAGGCTTTCTCGACCTGAATCTTCCGGCGGCTGTGGATGAAGAGAGCAACAACAGCTTTGTTGCTTCTTTGGATCCATGGTGGGTCAGAGGAATGTACGGAAGTGAATGGCTTCTGAGTTTGATCTCCAATTGAGCTTCTCATTATTGTACTGGGATGTCAGTTCTTTCAAGAATTGCAGGGTATTTTGCATCTGAACTGATGGAGAATTGTGGAGAAAAAAAAAGTCAATTTTTTTCATCTTTTTATTTTTGGAATTGCACTTGTTTCAAATGAGGCTTGTTCTTCCATTGATGCATGTTTAATTGATTATCTTGTAAGAAAGAGTCTTACATCGGATGCTGTAGAGAGAGGGAGAGGGAGAGGAGAGAGAGGTAGAGAGAGAGGGACAGGAGAGAGAGTCATTTTCTAATTGATGAGAGAAGTAGGGTTTGAAAAATGAAGGATCCTAAATTTGTGCTAATCATGTGAAGATTAAATGCATCCATGTATATAGAACTTGGCCTTGATTTATCACCCAAACCTACCCAACACAACTCAACCTACCTCAACCCGATTTCAAGTTACATTACAAATACGGGTTAGCGGCCAAAAACCGCATCAACCGAACGCACGTACACCCGTCAATCAAAATCGAGAGCTAGTCCACAACTCGATACTAACTAGGCCTATTATAAAAAAAAAAAAATCAAGGTCATCGGCAAAAACACGTCGTTTTCCCATGTTAAATTACAAACACGACTCAAACAAGATCGAATTGTCATTGTATATGGAAAAGCTACCGACAAAAGAGCCAATTAAAAGGGAGTACCAGTTATACATTCGAGCACACTTCTTATCACCGCGTGCTCATTTTCTTGCTTCTTCCGTGTCTCTAGAGTTAAAATTGACATACTTTTAGATTTATACCGAAACGGTGTATCTCTATTAGTTTTAACTATGGTATGGAATGATCAAATTCTATGTTATAATACATTTTAAATGTTTATTTATATTAAAAATGAAATATAAAAGAGAATTTTATTGTTTAGATCGAGTCTAAATTCTCTCCATAAATTAAAAAATTATAATTTGAAAAAGAAAATAATAAATTCACATGCTACATTAGAAAGCCTTGAATAACTTAATTGCTGCAGGAAATATAGACAGGCCGAAATTCTTTAAATAAGAATACTTATTAAAATTAATAAATAATTATTTTGGTATTTAGTTAATTAAGCATGAAAAGGCAAAGCAGAAGAAGGCTGTCGCACGCACTTAGCTCAGTTAGTTCAAAAATAATAAATTTAAAACAAGAGTCAAGGTTCGAGCATGCTCCATTGTAGTTTGAGAGCTTAAATCCTCACAATGATTTAGGGTCGTTTCTTGTGGTGTCAGGTCATGACCTCTCATCTCTGGGCAGCTGAGTCACCGTGATTTAACTCTCTCATAATCCTCTATAAAGTTGGGAATGAGAATTTTGAAGGCGAGAGATTTTACATTTTGGAATAAGAGGATCGAACGGGTTTGACTTTGTTATCGAATCTTGACAGTTATTTTGGTGGGTCCTACTAAAATCGACGGTTGTGATTCGTCGTCACTTTGCTCTTTCGTTTCGTTGTTTCGTACCTGTTTCACTGTCAGGATTTCTTCTTTGCGCGTTTTATCTGCTGTTTCCTTTTCGTTGTCCAAGTCTTCCTTCGACGCCCTTTATAATCCAAACTGCGCCTTGGAATTATCCCCAAACCCTTGTTTCTTGGGTTCTTGAAACAGTTCATTCTCCACGCTTTAGGATTTCAAGGTGATCAATTTTGTTTCCTGCTTGAGTGATCATTTTTATGGGATTTTTTGTTCTGGGTTTTGATATTGGTTGTTTTGGTTTCTGAATTGATCTGGGTTAGATTATTTGACTCCAAGTTAAATTGCGGGTGAACTTTATTCTCTGTTTGAGTCTTTTTTATGAGATTTTCATGATTATTGGTTCTTTGGTCTCTGAGTTCATCTGGGTTTTGTGAGATTTTGCGTGTTCTTGTCTTCTGGGTCTTATTTTCGCACTTCAACTTCATTTTATGTTTTGTTTCCACGACGACTGCGCGAGGAAGAAAAGGAATTTCAATATCTTTTAATGTTTTTCTTTCAGTTTTATCTGTTTTTATTCTGTTTCTTGCTCAATTAGCAGTGTCCCATTTCTCTTAAGATCAAATCAAAAATCCTAATTGTTTAATGTTTATCGATTTGCTCTTTTTCATATTCTCTTAGAAATATAGTCTCTCTACTTATAACTCTATGTTACTCAGATTAGAAGATTAGAAGCACTTGTCTCATTGTTCTTATTTACTTTTCCAGGTGAAATACATAATCTTTGCTGGATTTTAGCTTTCATTTTCACTACCATCAGTTGCCGATCCGGACTATAATTTCACTAAGAGATGCACGGCCTAAAGCACTCTCCCTTTAAGCTTGGTAGGCATAATAAAACATCAGAACCTAAAAATTCTGTTTCTTCTCAGTCAAACCCTTTTGACTCGGACGATGATTCGAAGGCCAAGCATAATCATTCTTTGCTCAAGGCTCACTCCGACCCCATCAAAGCGATTGTAACTGTTAGCCCCAACCTTTTTTATGATGATCAAGTAAAGGGGGCTCCCCCACCTTCGAGTTCATTAAGTTGGTCCACGAGGAACAAGTACAAGAACGGTTTCCGTGACGAGGGAGGATTGGAGAGCCAATCCGTGCAAGAATTGGAGAATTATGCAGTCTTCAAGGCTGAAGAAACTACAAATTCAGTCAATGGATGCCTGAAAATTGCTGAGGAGATCCGAGAGGATGCTTCCAAAACTTTGGTAACTTTGCATCACCAGGGCGAGCAAATTACCCGGGCTCATTTGGTTGCTGCCGACATTGATCACGATCTTAGTAGGGTATGCGATGTACTTATTTCCATCATTCAGTTTCTTTTGAAATCATCATATTATTTGATAATTATGCAGCTCTAGTTTTTCGCTTTTGTTGGATTATAAAGGCGGATTTTCATCTCTTTCATCTGCTAGTGGATGTATAGAATGAAAAGGACAACCATTTTCAGCCCCGGAGAAATTTTTATTGATCTTCATTGCTCAAGTATCATCGTTTTCGATTACTGAGATGCATTTTCTTTCTCTCTGCTTTCACCAAACTTTGTGATCCCATTTTTGTAACACATAATCAAAATTCAATAAAGAAGGAAAAAATTGTTCGATCGAAGCGAAATCAATAATTTGGTTGATTCACTTTTCAGGGGGAGAAGCTTTTGGGAAACCTTGGGGGAATGTTTTCCAAGACCTGGAAACCAAAGAAAACTCGTGAGATAACAGGGCCTGATATGAGAAGAGGTTAATTTTCTTATTTCCCCTGCTTCATCTGAAAATTTGGCCTTGGCTAGGCTTAAAACTCGATTGTCTCCGCTTATTTATTGAGAAAACACGGCTTTACTTAATAAGTTTATGCATTACAGATGATTTAACGGGTCGAAAAGGCAACCACTTGGAGCAGAGGGAGAAGTTGGGATTGAGTCATGGAAACAACACAAGGTCTAGCTCACGAACTCCATATCCCGAACCGACCGATTCCTACCAGAAAGTAGAGGTTTGTATTTTTTCATACATATCCCGGTTTTAGTATCGTCGCCAAAAACACTGATGAACTTCTCCGAAACAGGTGGAAAAAACGAAGCAAGATGATGCACTATCGGATTTGAGCAATATATTAGGAGAGCTCAAGGAAATGGTGATCGACATGGGAACTGAAATCGACATGTTAGTCGATAATCTTCCATCGATTTTGGTATATATATTCCCCGTTATTGGTTGGTAATATTTTTTTCCATCTCGGCACAGGCAAAACAAGGCTTTGGACAGTTTCTACGACGATACAGATGAAATAGGAAATCGGGTTAAAGACGCTAATCGACGTGGCCAGCGTTTGCTCAGGAAGTAGTGTTCGGACTCTCGGCTACTTGTCGAGCATTCTCGAGCTGATTGTTATACCCTCGCGGTTTTAAAACATTGGGGATCCTGTGTGGTTTTATTTCTTGATTTCATTTTCTTTCTCTGTTCATGTTATGTTTCTTCTTCTTGAAAACTCAAACCAGATACTTTTTTTCTTGGAATATTGAGGATGATTGGATGCAAAACCAGAGTTCCACCTAATCTGTGTATTTAACAGTCAAAAACCAGAAAGAAAAATACTCCATATTGTTATAAGAACAGGTCAGATGAAGAAAAGATCCCATATATTCAATCCCAAAACCAATTACATTCTTCTTCATCAGGCATTTATAATTCTGTAACCTAGCACACAAATTTGATCTCATTTGAATAACTCAGACCAGTTACAAAATCCATGAATCTCTCATTACAGAAACATCCTGATACCGAAACTCATATCCCACGACAGTTCAATTTCTTGTATTCGTGTCAAACATTCTCGAACTCAAATCACCGAAAACCCCACAATTTTATTCGAAGAGAAAGGCAAAGGGCAAAAGTTGAACCTTGACAAGTTAATGCTAGATATCCATGATGCTCTTGACTTTAGGAGCGTAGAGAGAGTACACAATCGACTGCCTTTTTGCAATTTCAAGCTGCGCGACACCGTCAGCATACGCGGCGGCCAGCGAGGAAGGATCGGATAAGCTCTGATTCTGGCGGAAGGCGTCAACAGTACGGCGCTTCGCGTATTCCCTTATGTTGTAGTCGCAAAACTGACGCGCCGTCCGGAGAAGCGAGCGGTAGAGGGACAGGACCTGAGGCGTAGTCGGAGTCGCCATTTCCGGAGAGACCGAGAGGGCTTTTGCCTTTGATATCTACAGTCTCCGTACTACAATTGGGCCCAGTGGAGGAGGTTCGTTTTAAGAGGAACGGAACGAACCAAATAAGGGGATGAGCCGGATTAAAGCGAACTAAAATCTGGTGGAAATCAGTTCGGTTTCAATAAAAAAGAAAACCAAACCGAATTAAACCGAATTGGTTCGGTGCGGTAAGAGGAAAATAATATTGAACCGAACCCAAAAACATCAAATCTCGAACAGGCGATAATATAAATTTGGTCTAAAATTCGAGTAAAAAAATTGACAATTATCAAAAACTATCCCGGAATGCGACAACAAACATGGTGACCACGACCCAAGCCGATACCCATGCTCTTGACATTTTGGATGGTTCGGTCTAAATTTTTCTTCTATAGTGAGAGAACTAAATGTAATTACTTTTGTACCATTTTATTATATTATTTATACATAATTTTTGACGTGATAAATAATAATTTTTTTAAAAAAAAATAATTAATTTATTATATTCATCGCACTAATTATCATTTTATACTCAACTAAATATCTTTAGATGAGAAAATAAAAATAATAAACGTAATATTTTTTAAAATTTATTATCGGGAATTACTTTCCCATCGCATGGACAATGGCAACATAATTAGCACTAGAGAATGTTGGGTTGTTGTGTGTTACAATTATTAAGGAGGGTTACAATAATAGCTTTGAAATAATCTCTTATTTCAAACTACAAATGAGTTATGCGTAGACTCTCTATTTTCTCACTCCTAACATTTTGTAAAGTTTTATTTTTAACTCGTGGGCTATTAAACAAAATAAAAGACATCTAATATTAGAAATTATTATTTTAATTGGTATTATAATCATTAGGGTAAATCAATTTACTCGTATAGTATGACTGATTTCGCAGTTGATATCTTGAATTCGTTTAAGCTGACATACTTTTGGTTACACTCTACCGTAGCTTATTGTTCTGTCACGTTCTTTTGTCAAAATGTAACAAATGTGATAAAATAATATACATGATTGAATTATCTTCAATCCACACGTTTAAGCTTTTGAGATTATTGATAATTTATGAGGTCTGAAGTGCGATTATCGTCAAAGATAAAAACTCTCATTAAAAATCATTCTCATGTAAGGGCAAAAAAATAATATGCATACAAGGGAAAATGATATAATAATATAAATAATTAAATATTACTAACCGCGATGTTACGATTATTATCAAATTGTGCAAATTAAAAAGAAAAAATGGTATCGGAGAAAAAAATCAATTAAAACAACAAAAAAAGAAGCACAAAATTAGTTTTTAATGAAATAGTCAGAATAGTTAATGAAAATCAAAAGATATTCATTAGAATTATATCTAGTTCTAGGGAGAGGTGGCGAGCCAGCCCGCCCGCTCAGACTACTACAGTAACGGTCTGAGCCGAACTATGACCGTTACTGTAAATGAGCGGGCTCAGCCCGTTCGTGAAAGGCAGGTTGAGCCGAGCTCAAACTCACGAGCTCGCTGAGCCTGAGCTCGATGAGCGGGCCCGCGAGCCCGATGAGACCGACTATAACCTTCTAGGTGTTCAATGTTCAGAAAAAAATGCTCGAGATGACCAGTTCAAATAACTGATGCTTTAAGAGTAAATTACTATTTATCATAATTATTATTATTATTAATCGGTAACCTCTCTTAAAATAAGATCTTAAAATAGAATTTATAGGAAGTCTTTCTTTGCTAAAAAAGGAAGTGGCCTACAACCAGATTGCAGGGTAAAGCCTCGAAACTCTCTCTCACTCCTCTCTCTCTCTCTCTCCCCCTCTCTCTCCATATCAAAATATTCTAACACAATCTCCATTTCATTATTGAAAAAGCAGACCATTCGTAGCGACAAGAGAACCAGCACCGAACCAAAACTAGGGTTGAAAGAAGAACTAATCAGGCGTCGCGATGAACAGCAACAGGGTACTTTCTGGCATTCTTGAGGATCTTGGATAGAGCAGCTCGGCCAAGATCAAGCCCACAAACATGAGAAAGACGAACCAGATAGAGCAAAACATCAGAGAGTTCTTCTTCCAAATGCTCTTTCTCATCCTCACTCCAATCGGGCAGCCCTCTTTCAACTTCACCTTTCCATTGAAATATCTCTGAAAGCTCTCCAACTTCTCCCACCTGCAACAAATCCAGAATCAAAACACTAAAAAAATCCAGTTTTTTTAACCAAAACACAGCACGATTACGCCAGACAAGAATATATGCATCATCTTATGCTTATAACAACAATTTCTTAATGGGACCATGCGACGTTACGAGTGCGAGAAGAAGGTTTCTGGGACTGTGATACTGCTCCCATCCTCTCACTTTGGCGAATTCTTCAAGTCTGTCTCTAAGATGGTGGAGAGAAACATCATCCTCTTTTGCTGTCCTAGAATCTCCACAGTTCTCCATCTCTCTCTCTATAAATCTCTTGCTTCTAGGAATGTCTCTCTCTACCTGAAGATGTTCGTTCCACTGCATTTAAAGAGAGAGAGAGAGAGAGTGGATTTCCAGTTGCCTCACATTAATTATTGTCATCAAGAAGTTGATCAATCATTTTGTTTTGATTATTCCATGTCAAACCAATCAAATAACGTAATTTGGCAATAGAAATACTCGAGTCTAAGAACCCTGATGAGATCAAACTTTAAGCTATTCGTTTTAAACTAATAATTTAAAAATAAACAACCTAGGATAGACAATTATTAATATTTGTTTGAAATAAATGTTACATAATGAGAGGACAAAAAACGAAAATAAAAAACTTTGTCCAACCACAGAACAAAACATGCCCATTTCTTAAATTTTTCAAATATAACATTGAGAGTAAAAAACCATGGTAAAATTGCTGTCGACAATGTTGCTATTATTATATTATATTATTATTATAATATTATAATATTATTATTATTATTATTGTGAGTAGAAATGCACTAAGATGGTATGATGAGAGTGGTAAAGGTGAGGGGGTGGGGATGATGACATTGATAGAGCTTATCTCCTTGTGTGTGTTTCTAACTATGACTTGGAATCACTCACTTCCTTCCAATCTTTGTCTTAGATTTAGCCTACATTTCCTTTAGCTATATCCTTCCCACTCACTTTAAAAAATTGCACTATGACTTAATTTATATTCGAACGTGTAAGGCTGTATATATGTTAAAATCTCTTTTTCTATTGAAAAATTCATGATCCGCCTTTTAGGTTTTTGCAATTTGGATTACGTTGCTAATTTATTTGTCGAATTCAACAAGTGTATAGAGTGTTTTGATGTCGACAATCGTTTTCATCGCTTACAGTGCAATTTCGACCCCTACCAATCTCTTCTTTGGTGATCACTTGTTGGGGATCCCTTGTCGATTGATTTTGAACTGCATCAATCAACTACATTGTATACTTGTTTTTTTTTAATACAAATAGATACATATATATGGGTAAATCTAGATGTACTTCTTTATTGAACATCTTAGTCTACATGTTGAAGCGTCAACTAATAATTGGTGAAATTAAATAAATAATTATTAATATTTTATTATATTTTAATTGAATCAATAGATATTTAACATCTCATCGTGTATAACAATAAGTTATGATAAAGAGGTATGCTTAACATTACCAATATATATATATAGTTAAATTAAATGTTCACGTGGATTATTATGCAATTTTGATCTATATTTAAATCTTGTCTTGTTATTTCTTGTATGAGGATCTATCTCCTATCCAATAACGTAACGCCTTTCAATACTTCTAGTAAAATAATGTTGGCTTTCAGCGTAAGATCTCATAATGGGTAAGCTCAGTACGTGTTGTACTAAATAATAATAGAACTCTACTTGTAAATAATACATTTTCATTTTTCCAATTAAAACCAGATTGTCCACTCCTATCTATTAGTATAAGTTAGTCATATGAGTGAGACTTGTGAGTTCATGTTTAATTTTAAAAGAAAATAGATCTGATTCGATAACTCAGTTTACAAAATTTTGATTTTGAAGTCAAATTTCAAGTTCGATTCGGATTGTTAAAAGTAAACTGAAAACTAATTCGATTCTTAACAAATTTGTGGGTTGAGTTTGTGGTTTGGATTAAGTCTGTTTAGAACCAATCGAACATAATCCAGAATATTCGATTGGATCAGTTTAGCGAGTCAACCGAACCCGATTGTCACTGGCACTACCATAACCCTCGTTATCTTAAGATGACAAGCTCTCCTAGGTGATTTTGAACTCCATCAAATTGACCAAACACAAATTAGGTTAAAACACTTTATTAAATAGAAAATAGATTGCAAACAAGCTCATCCTTAAATATAAATTGCCGACGAGATCTAGATTGCCGATAGAGACTTAGTTTGTATTATAATTAATTGAAAATTCTGGCTGTACCCCAAAGAGCTTTCTTTAGGTCACTTGATTTCTTCTGACTTTGTCCCCTACTTTGATTTGTGTCCATTGTCTTCCAAGTTGATGAATTTACAAGTAATTTATTATTTTTTATCAAAAGATGTCTTTTCTTAAAAAAAAAAAAAAGAAAAATATATTGATTTTTATAATATATAAAAATTAATTTAAATTTATTATTTTGTTATTTTTTTATATTTTTGATGTGTCTGATTTGATTAATTTAAAATATAAATAAATTTTTATCTTTTTTATATATTAAATATATTTAAATTAATTTAATTACGTATTAGATAAGTCAAGAAAATAATTCTAAAATTATTAAATATTTAATAATAATTAGTACCTTATTATTAAATAAGAATGTAAACTAGTTTTATATTAACTACAGGGTTAAGAAAACGATGAAAGAGAAGTCGAAGTGCAGTTGATTTCATTATTCAGAGTACACAACTTAGACATTCTTGTCTGGTTTAAAATGTCTTTTGACTTTTAATAAAGTTAAGAACTAAAATAGAAGTCAAAAACGATGACAACTCAACCAGCAAAAACATTTCCAGAAATTCAACAATATATTTCATTTTTAGACATCATTTTTTATCTTATAGAATGTTATGATAAGGTCAAGTGTTCGAACTTGCAATTGTCAGCAGAGTAAAATGAAGCACAAACCTTCAAAGATTTAAACTTCATGTCTAGAACTTTGTACAATGGAGGATGCGCTGTTGCTGCTGCGTTGTAGAGGGTAGGAGCTGGTTCTTGTTCTTTTGCAGCAGAAATTTCTCTTAAGAGCATTTCAGCTGCCTTTCTGCTTTGCTTCTGTTCTATCCATTTTCTTAGCTGGTCTTCAATGGCGGATTTTGCTTTCTCTGCCATTTCTGCTCTGCTGGTTGCATGCTCTGCCCGAGTCCTGAACTCCCCGATTTTCACCATTGAGTCTTCTAGTTCCCTTTTTACTTTCTCCATTTCAGTTTTGTTTTCACTTTCGGCTTTTCCGATCCTCCATTGAAATAGTTATGCAAGTGTCGTCGCTCTCTTCGGTCTTTTCCTCTTCTTTTGTTTCTAGAGATGGGAAGTCGTCGAGGAGAGAGTTTTCTTTTCCTTTGCCCGATCTTGATAGTTCTTCTTTTCGCAGTTTATTCTCCTCCTCTAACTTAGCCATTTAAGCTTCGAATTCTTTCTTCATTTTCTCCGTTTCATCTTTTCTTTCAAAATTCGCCTTTTCGATCACAAATTTGTGATCAACTTCTTCTAGTTGAGAAGTTTCTGGCAAGAAAGAATTTCCAAAATGAGAATTTTCAGTTTTCTCATTTTCATCCACTTTGGTTAATTCTTGTTTCCATAAGCTGTTTTCCTTCTTGGCTTCTTCTAATTCTAACGTTAACTTCTGAAGAGTGGCAGAGAACTCCATTTCAAGACTCTTAGCTCTTACTTCAGCTGCTTCTGCTCCTGCCATTTTCGACCGTCCCAAGTGAAGCTCGTATTTCAGGTCCGCTATCTTCTCCATGTCATTTTCTCTTTCTTCTTTCTCACTCATCTCAATTTTCATCTTCTTCAAATCCTCATAAACAATTTCTAGTCCACTATTCAAGTTACTTATCTCGATATTTGACTTACTCAGTTCTTCTTTCAGTTGGCTAATCTCAGATTCCAGAGCCTGAGTGTAAAAAGCTTGATCTGCGGCTTCTCTTTCCTTCACTTCTAAACACACTCGTTTTCTTGTTCTTGCTTAAAGGCTAGTTCATCATTTACTTTCTTCATTTCTTCTAGATCATTTTGTAGCTCATCTATCTCGGATTTAGTTTTCTCCATTTCAGCATCCATCTGAGAGAGTAAATCAAGCTTTGTCTTCTCTGCATCGACAGCAGAAGATTTTAACGAAACAATAGATTGATCGAGCTTGGAGACATGTTTCAAAAGCTCTTCTACCTTTTCCTTCTCCATTTTTAAAGCATTTTCCATGCTTAAAAGCTCTGAACACTGATCATTCATCTTCTTCAACTGCATTCAAGATCAACAATTTGAATTCGAGCTTCCCCATATTGATTCCGGTCTCTTTCTCTGTCAATTTCCAAGTCTCTAACAATGGTGGAGAATTCACTAACTGAGTTTTGGTAGTAATCAAGTTTGAGAAGTGCTTGCATGTGAGCAGCTTCTCTTGCTTCTAGTTGCACTTTATAAGTGGCTATGTCTTTCAACACACCTTCAAGCTCCTTTTCCTTCTCACTTTCCCGCTATGATAACGAAAAATGAATTCATATAAATACAAATCCGGAATTTATACTAATCATAAATTCATCTGATGACTCTAAATATGAGACATAGAAAGAAACATCGCCCAGATGAGAAGGGATATCAAACTCTTTACATTAAATTTGTTTTCATCCACTACCTAATTACGATGATCTGATGATCAATTTATGAAGAAAAAGAAACTAAAACAAGGATTTACGATTAATAAATCTTACATTGCTTCCAGTTGAAGTGCGGTTCCATCTATCACTTTTCTCACCGAATAATGTGAGAGCAGATTGAACTGATTCTATTGACTAGGTATCAATCTCACCCACAATTTCCATGCTAAGTAATTTTTCCTGGAAAACTAAGTGCCTGGGTAATGTTCTGAAATGGACGTGAGAAATTGCCCTAGATAGACTAAAACAATCGTAAACTCAAAAAAAGTTTATTCAGATAAAACTAAAAACAGTTCTTTTTACTCGCTTTTCCTTGCGCACAACAAAAATTCAAAAGAAACAAATACAGTACCTCAATATTTGGGATATAAAACTTCTGAGAGAGGAAAGGATAAGAAATGCCCGGGGAAGATGAAGAGCAGGCCTTGATGGAATGACAGACAATCGACGCGATAAAAGTTGATTCCTCCAAGTTCATTTCGGTGGATTCGAGGTGCTTGACGTTGCCAAAATCGGACACCGCACAACTGTATCCCATTCTTCAAGTTTTCCGACTTTGCAAATAACGGAAATTGTCAGTTACTCTTGGCGGATTCGGCAAAAGGCATTTCATGAGCGAAAGCAACATGTTATTGGAGTCTAAAAAAACAGTAGCCATCGAACAATCACACCCCACAGCTCCAGCGTCATCTTTCGATTTCTTATTCTACTGCGCTCAACTCACGAATCAAAACCAAACCTAATTTCGAATAAAACAGAACCAGGATTTCCAGTTCGGTGTTGATTCTGAGTGTTTTGTCAACAGAGTGTTCGGCCGTGAACAACAAGTCCGACTAGATTCGCGGTGAATATGCGCTTGCGGTTGACCGAAGACCCTGAAAACAACGCCGACTGAGCCTGAGACGAAGATCGATGGCCACTAAAATTCGACTTCCCTTCAGGCAACGACCCGGAAAGAAAACGTCTATTGGGCCTGTATTTGGGCCTTCAGTGTGGGTTAAGCAAGGGTGTGGGTCGGGGTTTATACGGGTTTTCTTGTGGGTCGGTTCTTGATTCGGTTTTTTGCTCCATATAAACCCTAATTTTTTTAGATATCATTCTGCTTACGTGTCGAATCATGATTGGTTATATAAAAATAAAAATTAGTTATTTATACAGCCTAAAATTAATCTGTGGGTCCCTCTTCTTAAAATTATTATTAATTTTTCCAAAAAACTCCCTGAATATATGTGTGTACTTAATAGTCAAGATTGCGTCCATTAGACGCAGAGATTTGGCTTGTAGGGCGACAGCTTACACGTGCTTAACATCTGACGGCTGTTATTCGATCTAGTCCCCAAAGAGGTTTATATCCACCGTCGTTGCAGTCGACAATATACGTTTTTCTTCTCTCGACTTTCTTCGTTATATTTGGAGTGAACTGGAGTCGGAGCAGTGCGATTGAGGGGCATTCGACCATATAATCATGTCGGACAGTGAAGATCATCAGTTTGAATCCAAGGCCGATGCTGGAGCTTCCAAAACCTACCCTCAGCAAGCCGGCACTGTTCGCAAAAATGGCTACATCGTCATAAAAGGCCGACCTTGCAAGGTCTCTCTTTCTCCTTCTCTTACCCGATTTTTCTCTCGCAATTGGTTTCTCTAGTTGGAAAAATTTGGAGGGTAGTCGAGTTTTTGGTCGTTCTTTTTTTTTTTTTCCTTCCTATTTTGGGTGTTCGACGTGGCTTAAAATCTGATTAATGTTGTTTTGGCTCCTATTTGTTCATTGTAAAATTGAACTGGCACACGTATCAAATTAAGTGAAGCGCGCTTAATATGTTGAGATTTTGCTATGCTTTCAATTTTCTGATGTCGAAGGTCCATAAAATTGAGTTTCATGGAAAGTTGCAAACTTATTATTGGGTAATTTTCACCTTATACTCCAATAGAACAAGCTTAGTGCTTTGTAAGGTTCTTTAGCTAAGTATTTATGTGCTCCAAGAAGTATATCTTCGTTAAAAAAGTAGGTTTATGACCAATTTTGGGTCACATAGTCATAAGAACAAACGGTGTTTATAACCCATCTTGTGTGGTTTTTCAGAGTGTTGAGGGCTTTTGATCTCTCGCTCTTTACTGAGAATTTTAATTGATGGTTCTTTAAAACATACTCTTGTTGCTGCTCTCAACTTCTCTTGTTGAATTTGTATACCATGGCATAATTTAGTTTACCTATTTTTTGAGCGTTTGAGCCATTGTTAAGCATACTGAGTTCTTGATGTGCAAAATTACTAACTGTGCTTGCCTCATGGTTCAATTAATTCCTTAGCTATATCTGTGAATTTTATGGCACGAAATTCTGTATTTCTAGTTTGTGGGGTATGGTTTAATGATGTCTTTAGTGCCTGACAGGTGGTTGAAGTTTCCACCTCAAAGACTGGAAAGCATGGTCATGCTAAGTGCCACTTTGTTGGCATTGACATTTTCACTGGAAAAAAGTTTGATGATATAGTGCCTTCTTCCCATAACTGTGATGTATGTAATTATCTGCTCGGTCTGGGCTTTTAAACTGTCTATGGAATGTAGCTTTGTGCATTTACAGTTTTTTTTATTGATTTGCAGATTCCTCATGTTAATCGTACTGATTATCAGCTTATCGATATTTCTGAGGATGGATTTGTATGGAAATCAAATTTCTGTATTTTTTTCCCATTATTTTATGTTTGTCTTTTTCATGTTATTTTACTGAATTGACTGTTTGAATTTATAGGTGAGCTTGCTGACTGAGAATGGAGGTACTAAGGATGATCTCAGGCTTCCATCTGATGATAGTCTGCTTACCCAGGTTGGTGATAATAGTCTCATTTTTTCCTTTCTTTTGTTTTGAACTATATATGATTATTTGGCTTTCTACATGTTTTGCTATTTTCTGTATTTTCATACTTGACAAGTTTTGCAATATCCACAAGTTCTTTGGCCTTAAATTGTTCATCTTTCTCTACAAAATAGAGTGAAAGACTAATTTTCACCCTCTGTGACGTAATTTTTTAATCAGAAGTTAAATTTCTTTTTGGAACAATAAGGCGAATCCGACCAGAAAAAGCCATTTGAAGGATGAATGGACTAGAAATACGTTTAATAGTTTTACTTGAGAAAATAAAGTAATACGGCAAGACAGGAGGAAAACTAGTAGTCAGCTTCCATGGTGGCTCTTTTGTCTTACTGTTCAAATAATGAAATTTCTATTCTGAGTTTGATATCCTCTGAGTTATTTAAAAATTGCCATTCAAATTTGTAATTGAAATGAGGTGTGCAGATCAAGGATGGTTTTGCTGAGGGAAAAGATCTTGTTGTTACTGTGATGTCTGCCATGGGAGAAGAGCAGATTTGTGCTCTGAAGGACATTGGCCCCAAGTAGGTTTCTTCTTTTACGATAATGGAAGAAGTTTGATGCAAGTGGAAGACCATTTTGGCTTTGCATTTATCAAGATTTAGCCTAAATACTTGTTGGGTTCCAGACTTTTTGTCATATTTTATGATTCACTCTCTTTTTGGGCTTTTTTCTTATGTAAAACTTAATAAAACCTACTTTCTGGCATGAATGAAGTGAACTTAGATAAGAATATTGTGTCTTGGTTTGAAAAAAATGTATCACACTGGTTAAAGAGCTTGATTATCTAAGTTACTTTTAATATCAATCATCTTGGATTATCTGACAAATTGTTTTGGAGAAACAGCTCATTGGGTTCTCAAATTGATTCCCTAGCCAATTTGGCTCTAAACAGAGTATTGATACAGATATTCACTGAACTTGTATTGTCTTTAATTATCTGGATGATTGCATGATTAGTGTTAATGGATTAAACTGAAACTAGTGCAATAGACAAGTATGTTTTGTTTGTTTGTCATCTTTAGCTACAGTGCTACACATGTGAGCGAGACAACAGCTAAAGCCAAACAACTTTTCCACAATCTGACAGCTGAGAATCACTCTGTGATTCAATCATCTCATAAAGTCAAGGTTAAAATGTTAAAGGCTTCCGATTTCGAACCTTTACAGCTTTTTTTGTAATAACTTCATCAATTTTGTCATCGTGATGTCTGTAAATGTTGGTTTCGTGAGCATATGATTATTAGGCTGGCAAACTGTGATGTCTGTAGTTAATGAGGGCATTTGACCTGAAACCATGTTGATGGAAGGAGACAAGGATTGAAGTAAGATGGGGAAAATCCTTCACCTACTCTCCACGTTATTACATTATTTTATTTTTTTAATTATATAATCCATTTCCTACTTAGTTATTCTTCATGCCATGTTCCTCGTCGCCTATTTTTTTGTAATTTTAAATACTTAATATTATAAATAAGAAGCTATTATACATAAATAATACGTATTTTCTCTTCACTAATACGTCTTTACAACATTCCTTCGGGGAAAATTACTCAAACTCACTGCTTGAAAATACAAAGACAGTATGAAAATTAATTTGCGCGCTTAATTGTTTAATCCAAATTCCGATGCTTAGATGATTAGAACACGAGTCAAACGAGTCTTTCAAGTATTGTGTAAATTCCATGGTTGAAACTTTCGGGAAGTTCCCGTGTTTTATTCTGGCCTGCGCTTTGACAGTTCATAAGAGGGTATATAAAACGACTAAATCGGAGAATAAGCGAAAAAATCCAAAAGACGGGCAGTAATTATAATTCCGTTTTGCTGGTTTTATGTGATTTGGTCGAGTTTTCTGAGTCAATATCCGTATGAAGACATTAAAAAATGGTGGAATTAATGAAAGACTGCGACCACAATTTTTACGTCTTCCGTCTCTTTGTTGACGCTGGTTTCTCTGTGGAGCCGTTCATTAAAACCTTCATCCACTATCGCCCACTTGTGTCGCGGAAAATTCAACCCCAGAGGATAGGAAAGAGTGAAAAGAAAACACGGAGTCTAGATAGGGAGAGAGATGTCCTGAGACGTGGACTGTTCTCCAAAAATGGAAAAATGGCGACGTAAAGCTCAGTACTTTCTATCTTTCTTTCGTATAATTCTGCAAACCCTCTGCTTTTTCCTGTTTTTGTTATCTGGGTCAATGCCGGTTTTGATGGTGGTAGTGGAGTGACTGCTAATGGGGTGTGTGAGCTCCAAACAGGCGGTTTTGGTGACGCCTGCGGTAGATCATTCTGGTCTTTTTAGAGACAATGAGTCGTCGGGTCATGGCCATTCGGTTCGGAGCCGTTCGGAACTGGAGAAGGAGGGGAAGTCGAGGGTGAAGACGAAGACCAAAACGACAACAGGGTTTGGTGAGCCAGGCAGCGAATTAGGTGAGTCAGGAAGAGCGAGTTCGAATGGCGGAGGTGGGGAGTCATTGAGCTTTCGACTGAGGAATTTGCACAAATACCTGGAGGCTGAGCAAGTAGCGGCGGGATGGCCGTCCTGGCTCAGCGCCGTCGCCGGAGACGCCATTCACGGTTGGGTGCCTCTCCGTGGGGATGCTTTCGAGAAGTTGGAAAAGGTTTTTCTGATATATAATTCAAATTTTCCCTTCACTCTTAGTCTTCCATATGTCACTTTTCTTCAAAAATATTGGACCCTCTGAATATATTTCAAGTTGTGAATTAGTTTCGTGTTCATCTATTTACTGGTCTTCATTTATGTAATTGTGATGAAACTAATGTTTTGGCAGATTGGACAAGGTACCTATAGCAGTGTATTTCGAGCTCGGGAGCTTGAAACCGGGAGGATAGTGGCTCTGAAGAAGGTTCGATTTGATAATTTTGAGCCAGAGAGTGTTAGGTTTATGGCACGGGAAATAATGATCCTCCGCAGGCTTGATCACCCCAACATTGTGAAATTGGATGGCTTGATTACGTCAAGATTATCATGCAGTATATACCTCGTCTTTGAGTACATGGACCATGACATTACCGGCCTTCTTTCTCGTCCTGATGTCAAGTTCAGCGAATCACAAGTAAGCTCTAGGAACTTTGTTTAACAAAAGTAAAAATTGATCGATTATGAAAATGTTAGTGCAAAATATATGGAGATATTGAGATGAAGAACAGCTGCAGAGAGAGAGAGAGAGAGAGAAAGAGAGACAGCTTTATCTCCTGTCTTCAACCAGATTAACTACGAGCAATTTGACATTGGAAGTTCTTGCTTATTTCCATACTTTCTATCAAATATAATATGAAGTGTAGAATTTACTGAATAAACTAAAGGATTATGTTTGTCTGATTGGACGAAGTAAACTTTTTTATGTTATCCGACTTGTACATTAGATTCTTAATTACTTCTGTCAACTAATCATGTTTAAAATTTTTGTGCAGATCAAATGCTATATGAAACAATTGTTTTCGGGGCTCGAGCATTGTCACTCTCGAGGCGTTATGCATAGAGATATCAAGGGATCAAATCTTTTGGTGAACAATGAAGGAGCTTTAAAAGTGGCTGATTTTGGATTGGCCAATTTTCTTGCCTCTGGCCATCGACGTCCCTTAACTAGCCGTGTTGTTACTTTGTGGTATCGTCCTCCAGAGCTTCTGCTCGGGTCCACAGATTATGGAGCTGCTGTAGATGTTTGGAGTGTTGGCTGTGTTTTTGCTGAACTGCTTACTGGAAAGCCAATTCTTCAAGGGAGAACAGAGGTAATCTAATCTGTCATTGTTTCATTTGGTTTTATTCGGTTTAATCACTATATGATCAATTATTTCTAAAAAATTGAACAAATCTAATCTGTGTCCTTGTTAATATCGATAGATATATTTTTCGAGGCTATCTGTTTCTATTCAAATCACAGGTGGAACAACTGCATAAAATCTTCAAGCTTTGTGGCTCTCCTCGCGAAGAATATTGGAGAAAATCCAAACTTCCGCACTCAACTCTGTTCAAACCTCAACAACCATATGAAAGTTGTCTAAGGGCGACCTTTAAAGACTTTCCCGCTACAACTGTGAACCTTCTAGAAACTCTCCTTTCTGTCGAACCATATAAACGCGGGACTGCCTCTTTTGCTCTTGCATCAGAGGTACCTTCTAGAAACTTTTTCTTCTATTTTTTTGGGGTCGTCAACTAGTCAGATTTCCTTGTGCTAGTCCCAATCTTGCTTATCTTGATTAGATTTTTCATTGAATGGAATTGCACAAAAAATTGATCTTTTATTCTCCTTACACTGCTTTAATGTGGTGGTTTCAGTATTTTTCTACTAAGCCTTTCGCATGTGATCCATCAAGCTTGCCGAAGTACCCACCCAGTAAAGAAATTGATGCAAAGAATCGCGAAGATGCTAGAAGGTGAGTTTTTTTTTCTCTACGATTTTCGGAGAATCATTGATGCAAGGTGACAAACTTCTTTCGACGGAAAAGGCATATGTTTGTGCCTCCCTTTCTAGTTTATAGTCGGTACACTTTCTCCTACAATCTAACTTCAATAGAATCACCTCCCATTAAACTGAAAAATAGGCAACTTTGGCCAAATTATAAAACAAAAAACTATATTGTTCCTTGTCTGTAGTTAAAAACTTCTTCCTTGTATAACTTTTATAAATAAATTATTTGGCTCCATAGCTGCTGCACCAATCTGATACCATTATCTGAGAAAAGAGATTTGTCTGAGGAAAATATTCGAGGTCAAGTAGATGATTACAACCATATTGACTTGCGTTTTTTAAGGACGGTAACTTGTCAATTAGTTATGAGAAACTTTCCAAGAAAATGTCAAAGAAGTTCTTTTTTCTCCAATGGGAAACTGAGTTAAGATTTGAAGTATTGATCTTGAGTTTGTGCCTTTGTGGGATATTTCACTTTGTAAATAAGTGCTTGTAGTACTAATGCATAATTTTCGAAAATAAACTTTTGACATTATTAATTTAATCCTTGGTAGCTCTTAACATTTCAGGAAAAGGGCTGGTGGGAGATCTCGTTACGCTGATTCGCGAAAGTCAACACGAAAATCCGTTGGTGTCAGTAAATTGGCTCCATCAGAGGTCTCTCTGTCTCTCTCTAAACTCCCTGCAATACTCTTTTGTGCTGTTGTGGAAAGTTATTCATACTGATCAGCTGATTTTTTCCTTTTTTGCAGGAGTTGCCAGTATCAGCTCAAGAGTTGAGTAAACTCACAGTTATAAATTCTTATAATCTTAAAGATAAAAAAAACTTCAAAGTGGGAGAAGGACCAAAGTCATCAATCAGTAAACTGGAAGATGCCGTTCATGCAAAGAATGCTTCTCAAGAAGACATTCCCTTTTCGGGTCCATTACAAGTTTCGGCTTCAAGTGGCTTTGCATGGGCCAAAAGGCGAACAGAAAACTCTTCCATGAGATCCCTCAATCGATCTAACTCACGAGGACGCAATATAAACCCCTTGGATTTTTCTTCCTTGTCATTCGGAAGAAATAACAGTGACTCAAACAGGCATGAAGGAGATATTTGTAAAGATTCTAGATATCTCGATTTGAGGGAAATCAGCAAAATTGCTTTATGGAACCAGTGGGGTAAGGTTGAGCGACCTGATTCGGTTGACGGGTCTGACCGTTATCACTCGCAGGAATTATCGCTGGCTCTTTATCTCCAAGATGAGATGGAAGCTAACAGAAGCACGCTGGTAAGCTCTAAAAGGACTTAAATGCAATTAAATCGTGATCTTTTTAGCTGTCTTTTTTATGTGATCATAGATTATGTAATGGTAGCATTTTTGTGAGCCTCTCAATCTATTCTAGATGATCAATCTATTCGTCGGGATGTTTAAAGATATTTTGATATTCACCTTCTATATGTTATCCATTGTTCATCTTCTTCCATAGCTTTGATTTTGGTTTCGTGTGACAGGGTTGTCAGGATGAAGAAGAAAAAGTTGACCTTTCTGGCCCCTTAATCTCTCAGTCACACAGGATGGATGAGCTCTTAGAAAGACATGAACGGCACATCCGGCGGATTGTTCGAAATTCATGGTTTCAAAAAGGTATCATTGTTCTCACTCAGAAATCAAATTCCTTAGAAATCAAACACATTTAGGACCAGTGTCTGATATTATTCGTCATGTCTCGATTTATTTGAAACCAGGGAAGAAAAATGAGAGATTCGGTTAACATATCGGTATGATTCTAATGGATAGGAAAGAAGCATGGGAAGCGAAGCGAGACGAATCTCTCTGCACTTTATTTACCTGTCAAGATCTGATAATGACGCCTAGATTTTGATAATCGGACTGGATCGGAGTATAATACTTCAGGCAAGAACCATGGTGAAAGAGTGAAGACTTGAGTTGGGATGAGAGCTGACCTAAGCTCATAAGCAATGCATAGAGAAGGCTGGTAATACAGTGTCACTCAATATGGGCTTCAAAGATTTCCTCTTTTATTGGTCGAGGCTGGTGTGTATTCTTACACTACATTTTTACCTCACAATCAGCATGTTTTCACTGATCAAATCTCGTCTAAATAAATTAAAATTTTTATTACATATTCATAATAATAATAATAAATTAAATTTTATTAATATTTATATAATTTATTATAATTATTTTAAACACATTCATAATAATAATAAAAGATTAAATTCTATTAATATTTATACAATTTACAAAGTGTTGTAAATTTTCGACAATTGTATGATTTAATATAATTTTTCAATGCATAAACGAATGAATTCAATTAAAATTACGTCAAAAAATTCTTGAAACGTTTGTCATACATTTAAATTATTGTAATATAATACTCGACAAAATTTCATAATTTTTTTAATAATTTTATGATTTATTATAATATTTAATTAGATATTTTTATGCATTCAAAATATTATAATAAATCGTAAAATTATTGAAAATTTACAAAACTTTATAGAGCAGTGTCTTAATCGTCTCGACTTGGCTCAATCATCTCGACCTCATTGACGAAATCGATATCATGCGTCTGGCTCCCGTGCTTCCAACATGAAATATTGAGCAAAAATTAACTGCTTGACGACCAGTAATTTTTTGGCAAGAGAGAAATCGCCATTAAGTATTGAAGCTCAAATGCGACGACGGAAGTCGAGCGTGAAATTTTGTACAGAGCTGAATTCACTGTCTCATTCGACCAACCGTCGTGATTGTAACGGGTCGATATGAAAACCAGGACTTCCAAACAGAATCATTATTAGTAACTAAATCATTAATTTTTCATAATTATTATTAAAATTAATTAATTTTGAAGGAAACCCTCGATCATGCTCTCCAGCATGCTCTTGCTTAAAAATTGTGTTCCCGAAATAAAGGAAATCATAATTAAATTGAAAATTAAACTATTTAATTAGTTCGTGACAAATATTTATTTTTTTTGTGGGAATAATTCGTAGACAGTAAATTCAAAACGGAAGAAAGGTAAGAACATGTACGATGTACCTTCTTTCTGTGATAAATCAGGCAGAAAATTTAACAATTTGATTGGCTTATCATCTTCATCTGCAAATCATATCACGCTAGAAGTCGTAGCAGTTCTTGATCTTCTCCTCCGGAAATCAATCCAAAAATGCTTCTTGCTGCTTTTGAAAAAGAGTATGTTCATGATTATGTCAAGAACAACAAGAATCGAATACAAATATGCAATCAAGATCCCTTCTGAGATCATCGAAACTCCTAGATTTTCATGGCCGAGACGATAAGCTCGAACGATTCGGTATCGAAACAGGGATTCGATTGAAGCGAGAGCGAGATTCATCGGGAGAGACAAAGACAAGGCCGTCGAGGTTCTTCCTCTGATCAAAACACAAGCCTTGAGAATCGCCGGACAGCCGCCGTGATTTTCCATCCCGGCGAGGACCAAAGCGAAGTTGGATATCATGAGGGAATTGGCAAGAACTATGGAGTAGAACACAGCTCCTGAAATGGAAAGAAAGAGAGAGAAAATTGAAGAGTTGATCGAAAACTCTTGGAGGAGATTGAAGACGAAGAAAATGGCTGAAAAAGCTGTGGCATTCGCAGAAACGATGAAAAATGAATTGCAGAGGGAGGTGAAGAGGAGAGGCCTGTAAAGAGAAAAGATGGACGAAAGGGAAGGAGAGAAGCCCTTTTTGCAGCGAAGGAGAATTTGAATCACCGAGGATTTTGTGATTAAAAGAAAGGTGAGAGAGAAAGGAAGAGTCAAAACGGAGCAAGAGATTGTCTGAGCGAGTTTGTGGAGGAGAAAGCCGAAGACGGCGGAGGAAGGAAAGCCGGCAGCCTGAAAAATCGCCCTCAGGCGAAGAAATATGGTTGGCAGGTGAGAGAAGGGAGAGAAAACCAGAGCTTGAGAAAGAAGAACAGAGAGAGAGAAGGGAAAAGCAAGAAGAGCTGCAATTGAAGTGAAGAAGTGATAGTTTTCAAGGAAAGTGTGGACTGATTTTCTGACGATTTTCGCAGTTTTCCCCATCGAAATTCCTTCTCGTTTCTTGGAGAAGAAGATTGAAGAATGGGGAGATGTGGGTTTTTGAAAAGCTTTGATCTTTTAAAGCAAACTTATCAATGGGTTCGGAGTAGGAGAGAGAGAGAGAGAGAGTTAGGCAAAGTTGGTGCTTTTGACAAATGGATTGGCCACCAACTAAAAATTAGCAAAAATTGCCTCTCTAATCCAATGTGTTCTTGTAGTAACGAGTATTCCGATCATTTTCTCCGATGAAAGTGTGACCACGGCGACATAGTTCGTCTTCAACTTCTGTCGGCCAGGCCCTTGACGAGAAACCAAGCTCGGAAGACACCGTTTTGGTCGTCCTCGTCTTCCTAGTTTTTGAAACTTTCTTGGAATTTTCACAGACAACTCTATTCTTCTTTCTCGTCGGAGATGGTTTGATCCCCGATCTGGGTTTCGTTAACTTCTTTGCTGGTTGGTCTTGTCGGGGAATCAGTCCGACGGAGTTCAAAACGTTTCCAGTTGTCGCCGGCTGAACACGTGCCGCATTCACCGTAGAATACTAAAATCTAAAAATTAGTTTTTAATGTCTCATAGAAAAAATTAATAATGAACAAAATCGAACTAGAATTATTTATTTTAATATAATTTTGATTTTAAAATTTAACTCAAATCTTATTAAAATTCGATATAAATTTTAAAATTGATTATAAATTTATTCAATTACTTAAAAATTGATTGAAATATAATAAAAATATATATTTTATTATTATATATTATTATTTTAAATATAAAATAAAACTAAATTAAAACTTGAACGGAGCCGAAACTGTTGGTTTCGATGACGGTTCTAAAAATCTAATTTCAGTCCATCTCATGCTCATCCCTAATAATAAATAATTTAGCGTTTAAATTGCTACAAACGCAAACAATAAGGTGTAAAGTTCACCAATTTACAACCGCATAAAAATAATTAATTGATTATTACCAAAATCAATATATTGAGTTAAATAAGTAATTGCGATTTAAGTTCGAAGGAAAGCCACTAATAATGATCCAATTTAGCTACGGGTGAAATGTCAATGTCGATTCTCAGCAAATAATATATTTATTTAAAATAAATTTTATTTAAAAGTTTAATATCTACTAATAATATCAACAAAAAATATTTTATAATATATTTTTTATTTTTATAAAGAAAATAAAATAGAAGCATTGCTTTGGTCAATACAAATCATATTGTTAGAGCTAATAATTAAAGTTTGGTAATGAAATAATTAAGAGCGTGACAGTGATTTTATTTTAAACAAACAATAAAACTTGCATTGTTTGGCACGAAAGATTATACGAATTCGACATTATTATTTTAATATTGGTTTTATTATATGCTTGTTTTTCCTCTAACCGACGGTCTAAGATCATTTCTCTTTTGCCCTTAACTATATTATATAGATATCACCACATAATTACACTGTTTTGGAAGCTAGAGATTAGGGTTGGTGATTATTTATTCTTGTTGAATAATACAAAGGATCGTTTTGATCCTACCAGGCTCTTCCGAAGGCCGAGAGCCGGGTGCATGTTAATGGGCAGCAGACAGTTCAGCTGTCGCGCGACCATCCCTGGTTCCCTGGTTAACAATTATCGACAATCTTCTGTTCGATATCGAGCTTGTAATATTTCTCTTTGGATTCCCTGGTTACCTCACCAACCATCTCATAAACTAAATTAACATCCTTATGGGTCCAATCACCAGCCACAAAATCATGAATAACTCCATCGATTTGTATCCAACTTCGCCCCGGTGGCTTTCTCGAATTCGTAATTTTCTCTCTTAGAATAGCAACCTCTTGCCACCTTTCTGCCTTCGCATGCACGCCGGCCAAGAGCGCAAGTTGCCCGTGGTTCATCTCAGTGGCCGAATTTCTAGCAATGTTGGACACAAGTTCATCGTTTTTGTGAATTCTACTCCCACTGAGTATTGCTCCCCATATTGCATTGTTCGGTTTCATGGGCATGCTTTCGATAAGCCTCGATACTTCACTCCATAAACCAGCTCTGCTTAGGAGATCAACCATACAGCCATAATGCTCGATTCGGGGGCTGATTCTATATCTTTCCTTCATGCATTCGAAAACTAGACGACCTTCATTAACAAACCCTGCATGACTACATGCAAAGAGAACTCCGATAAAAGTTGTCTCGTCCGGGCTTATTTTATCAGATTCCAACATTTCCTCAAATACCCGAATAGCTTCTTCTCCACGCCCTTGTTTTGCTAATCCTGTGATGATGGTATTCCAAGAAACCGTGCTTGGCCGAGGCATCGCTTTGAATATTTTGTATGCTTCGTCGATTACACCACAACTTGAATACATGTGTATCAAGGCATTGCTCAAAGATACCAACAATTCTTTACTTCCCCATGTCATTTCTATGTACCAGTGAATCCAAGTCCCTAACTTTAAGTCTCCTAATTCAGCACACACCGATAATGCCGCTAATAACGACACTTGATCCAATTCCAAACAATACCTTCTCATCTGATGGAAGAATGATAAAGCTGACTTATACTCGCCATTTTGAGCACATCCTGCGACCATTATCGTCCACGAGTGGCTATTCTTCTCAGACATCTCATCAAACGTTCTTGCCGCTGCACCGTCATCGGCCCGTCTGATGTAACCGGCCAACAGTGAGTTCCAAGTCACAATGTTTCTTTCAGGTACTTCGTCAAACACCTTGCGTGCACTCTCGATGCCTCTATCTCCTTCACTGTTTGCGTACAGATTAACCAAGTTGGTTCGAACAAACACATTAGAATGATAATACCCATTCATCAAAACTCTGCCATGAATCATTTCACCTATTTTGAAAGACCCTGATCTCGTACAAGCACTCAAAAGAAACGAAAAAGTAAACCCATCTGCTTCAGCTTCCGCCACAACCATTTTCTTGTACAAGTCAATCGATTTCCTCGGCGTTTCGCTTCGAGCATGGCCTCTGATTATCTGATTCCAGCAAGTGGTACTAGGGTTGTTGATATTTTCAAAAACTTTGAGAGCGAAACGCAGATGAGCAGAAGAAGCGTAAATGGATAAAAGCTTGACAAGGATAAAGTTTTTCTGGGTAAATCCGTTCGTGATTATCTGAGAGTGAATTTGGACGAGTTGTTTGACGGCGTTGCAGCTTTGTAAAAGGGAGAAAAGGAGCTGTTGTCTCGCTCTCAAGCTTGCTCCAATGGCTGGACTTGTCTCGTCAACTAACATTCAATACAATGGGGCACAAACTTCACAAGATTTCCTCTGCTAGAACCAGTTTTACACATCTTTGCCACCCCGTGCTCAATGATAGTGAATTCGATGACTCCACATTCCGAGGAGCATATAATTCTTGTCGGCAAATACACGAAGGATAATTCAATTACAAATGGCAGGCGTTGAATAATTCGCTCTATTGATCCAAATCGTTCAATATTAAATCAACGGTCGAAATCAATCCGTACGGAATGAGAGGGAGAGTAATGTCTTATAATACAAGGTTGCAGGTGGTTTACCGTTGTAGTTTCATGCCTTCTCTCTCTTTGGCGTAACAACTATTTCTCCCTTTTCATTGTCTTCAATTGATTCTCTCTGCAACCCCTTTCTGGGTTTTCTGCTTCAAGGCAGAAGAAATGGAGAAGAAAGTGAAAGAGGAAGATGGAATGAGTCTGCCACCAGGGTTTCGATTTCATCCCACAGACGAAGAGCTCATTTCGCACTACCTGTTCAAGAAAGTGATCAATTCCAACTTTACCTGCAGAGCAATCGGACATGTTGATCTGAACAAGTCCGAGCCCTGGGATTTACCAAGTGAGCTCTTGCTTCCGCTGTAAATTCTTAGTTCTGATCAGTCGTTTGATGTTTTTTTGCGTGTTTGGATGGATAGGAAAAGCGAAAATGGGAGAAAGGAATTAGTACTTTTTCTGTCTTAGAGATAGAAAATACCCAACTGGTTTAAGAATAAACAGAGCGACTGAATCTGGGTACTGGAAAGCTACAGGAAAAGATAAAGAGATCTTCCGAGGAAAGTATTTGGTTGGAATGAAGAAAACTCTGGTTTTCTACTCTGGAACAGCTCCGAAAGGTGAAAATCCAACTGGGTAATTCATGAATTTCGATTAGATGGTAAATTATCTGTCCCCAATCCCCCCGAAACATCACAGGTAAGAACACTCTTCTATGTTTTTGCATATTTTTTCCCTGAATTTCTCCCAGCTGCTCTGGGGAATTGAATTTTCTTTGTTTCGCAGAATGAATGGGTGATTTGCAGGGTGTTTCAGAAGCGTTATACTAATGAAAAGAAAGATAGTTTTTCTGGGTTTGAAGAATTCGATTGTTCTAGTTCTGCTCTTCCACCATTGGAAGACTCTCCATCCTTTTTCGCTGAAACCCAGCCTGGTTCTATCTCGAACAGAAACTCTCAAAGAAACCAGCAAAAACTGGTTGGTTTTTCGAGAAACTCGTTTTCCGACCATGAATCCATTCTTCTCGAGAACTTACGGTTTGAACACCAGTCAATCGTTGCAGAAAGAATCGAGAAAATTGGTCGTAAATTGAATCTGCCGTTGAATCTGGCGGAATTGGAGATGAAACTTTCCCAGGAAACAACATTCAAAACAGGGGAGGAAGAGTTGAGTTACTCTCAGAAAACAGAGGAAATGGGTGACGCGAAGAAGATGATTTGTTGGGCCATAGCAGATCAAGAGATGACGAGTAACCCATTTGATCACAGTGTGGGTCCCTTTGGGTAGAAATTAGAAAGCCCAGCTCGCACGAGCACACTCCCCAGAGGCTCAACCCTTGCGGTTGCGGACGTCCCTGAGCAGCCTCCAAGCCCGTTCATCTTTAGATAACTCAGCTAAGCTCTGTTTCAGAACTTCCTTGCACGACGGTCCATTTCTCGCCGGCCCGAAATTCCCACGTTTTCATCAACGGAATCTAAGTCGTGTCACTGCCAGCTAATCTCCACTACTCGCCGGAAGGACTCGGAGCTCGATATCTTGGCCAAACTTCGACGTACATCGTTCATGGAGAGTGAATCCATCAACGAAAATGAATTTTGCCAACCAGAAAACTTAGTTTCTGCCCATTAAAATCACACTTCTGAACACTCTGCAAAAGAAAAATTAAAAAAAATCCAGATAAATCCATCTTTAGAATACGACCTTGAAGGGCATAATAGTTTCCCTTTGACAATGGAGGCACATCTAAGTCTCGTGATATTTGAAAAATCCCAGGAACGCACGATGTTTGGTCCCAATTATTCCTGGTCAATCTTTTCCGCTCCGCTTTCATCTGCATAGCCTATCGAAAGGACGTTCCCGACGATCATCATTTCATGAAAAACATCAAACTCCAAGCGTGACGCGGTTTCAGAAGAAAACATCCAAAGGATGTGAACATAAAAAAGAGTCCACCCTCTGCTTCTGATGCGACGAAGATGAAGTCAGGAAATTCGCAGAAGCAACGACTCAGTTCTTCTATTGCATTGACGCCAAGTCAACCCAAAAACTCTGGATTCTTTCTTTTCTATAAGCATCCTCTTCTTCGAAGCTTTTATCTGGAATGAGATGAAGCTGGTTCCATTTCGATTTTCATATTCCGAAATAAAAAAGATTTGTATTTAATATTACACGCAACTTTCTTCTGTTTAGAAATAAACCTTGGACTGTGACTGAATCAGTATAAGTCAATAATATTGTCGTGCTCCATCGGAGTTGGTAGAAAAGGGACGACCTAGTTTCTCTCTCTTCAAAGTAAACGTGTTCTAAAGAGTGTGTGTGTGGTAGATAGAGGATTGAGAGAGAGAGAGAGATGTTTCACTGTATATTGGAGTAGTATTTAGCATAACCCGGACTATTGAAATTGAAACCAGGTAATCACGGGCAATCAAATGGAACTTCCTCCCTTCAAAACCAAAGGGACAACCTTTTCTAAAACTTGCTTCAATGGCATCAATGCCTTATTGGGTTCTTATTTTCTTCCTTCAACCTTCGTCACTTTCATATTCTTCTCCAGCAAATCAATTCATTTTCTTGCTTTTTTTCAGGAATAGGATTGGTAACCATCCCTTACACGCTATCGAAAGCTGGATGGATAAGCATCGTCTTTCTTCTCGCCATGGCATTCGTAACTTGCTACACTTGTTTTCTTCTGCAACGCTGCTTGGATTCCAACCCCGACATTAAAACCTACGACGACATCGCATTTCACGCATTTGGCCGAAAAGGAAAGCTGATCATTTCCACTTTCATGTATCTAGAACTTTACTTGGTTCCTACGGGTTTTCTCATCACCGAAAGCGACAATCTTTACAAACTATTTCCCAATGTCGGATTCCAAGTTGGAAGCCATTACATTGGTGGGAAAAAATTCTTCACTCTAGTATCTGGGCTAGTAATTCTACCAACAATGTGGCTCAAGAACATGAGTTTGCTTTCATTTGTCTCCGCCAGCGGAGTTTTCGCTTCTACAATAATCATCTGTTCGATTTTCTGGACCGGTGCTTTTAATGGAGTTGGATTTTCCAACAGAGGAAAGCTATTTGAATTTTCAGGAATTTCTACTGCTCTCAGCCTATATGCCTTCTGCTATGGAGCTCATCCAGTTTTTCCAACCCTGTACACTTCCATGAAAGACAAAAGTCGTTTCTCGAAGGTAATTTCGTTCATAAACATTCAAAAAATTCTTCATCTTCCTTGGGTTTATCTCACTAAACCTTTGGATTCTCTGTGAATAGGTGTTGTTCATAAGCTTCGGTTTGAGCACAGTCTGCTACGTAGCCATGGGAGTGATCGGGTACTTGATGTTCGGAGAACAGGTTCAATCTCAAGTCACACTAAACCTACCAACTAATTTAATCAGCTCAAGAATAGCTATTTACACTACGCTAGTAGGACCAGTGGCAAAGTATGCGTTGATAATCACGCCCATTTCAGAAGCCATAGAAGCTCATTTACCAGAAGTCCTGAACATCAGACCCGTCTGGATGCTTCTGAGGGCTCTTCTACTAGCCACCACCATGATCTTGGCCTTATCGTTTCCCTTCTTTGGAGTTGTCATGTCTTTCGTCGGGGCTGTTTTAAACATCGCTGTTTCTATCTTGTTTCCATGCGTGTGTTATTTGAAGCTTTGCGCGAGTCATAGAAAGTGGGGAGTTGAAGAGATTCTCATTCTGTGTATCGTTGGAATGGGAATCTCCATGGCTGCAGTTGGTTCCTTCTTCTCTGTAAAAGACATTGCCAATCATGTTTGAACGTCAAACTCGGCATAAAATTTAGATGGGCATCTAAAATTTAGTTGGTTCCTTCTTTACTGTACAGTGTTACTTACCTAAGCCGATGAAACTCCATTTTTAATTTGGATTAGAGATTTCGGTCCAACTTCCAACTACTTTGAACCGGATACCCTAAAAAAGTATCAAGCAAAAGTGACAGACGATCAGTTGCTTCATCGTTGTCAAAAGAAAAAGGTTTGATCAACTTGGCAAAATTTAGATGAAACGTGTCAAACTAACAGCCGCTCATCATACGCAACTGACAAGAACCTCACTTCTCACAAAATGGCTAAAGAACAAACTCAAAAGCCTCTACATTTATCCACATTCAATCGTTACCATACATTTTTCTCATCTGACGGACAATATTCTTCGTATCCCTTCACAATATCCTCTGTACGACGACACAACTTAAAACAGACTCTCCGCCATTGCTGTGAGCTTCAGCCTTCAAAATGACCTCCATTGCTCTCAAATCCTTCTCCGGCCTCCGGCGAAGCCCGTCGGAAAAACCCCATTTCGTATCTCACAAGAAGGCCAGCCAGAACCCCAATTTTCAAAGGAGGTTTTACGTTGCTGCTGGAAAGACGAGCCCGAAGGTCACAGGCCGAAATCTTAGAGTTGCTGTCATCGGTGGCGGCCCGGCTGGCGGTGCCGCGGCGGAAACATTGGCCAAGGGAGGTATAGAGACTTTCCTCATCGAGAGAAAGCTCGACAACTGTAAGCCCTGTGGTGGCGCTATTCCTCTTTGCATGGTGGGGGAATTTGACCTGCCGTTAGATCTAATTGATCGGAGGGTTACCAAGATGAAGATGATTTCACCTTCGAACGTCGCTGTGGACATCGGTCAAACCCTGAAGCCGCACGAGTACATCGGAATGGTTCGCCGTGAAGTTCTCGATTCGTTCCTCCGTAATCGAGCGGCCGAAAGCGGGGCGAATGTGATTAACGGGCTGTTCTTGAAAATGGATAGCCCGAAAGAAGAAAACGCTCCTTATTTGCTGCATTACACTGAGTATGATGGAACAGTGGGTGGAAAAGGGCAGAAGAAGACAATGGAGGTCGATGCAGTGATCGGTGCTGATGGTGCAAATTCTAGGGTCGCTAAGTCCATCGGTGCTGGCGATTACGATTACGCCATTGCCTTTCAGGTAGCTCAAATTTCTTAATTAATGAATCTAATAATTTTGCTGTGCTGATAGTTTACGTGCTTGCGGCAATCGTGACCAATTTTTATAGCTACTGAGTATGAATATTTTGAATTACTGTGTTGAATCACCAAGACAAACCTTTTCAAGCCCATGAGTTCTTCAGAAATGGGATTTTCTTATAAGTAGTCTAATCTTGCACAATTGGATGCGAAGAGTAGAAAAAGATGACGAATTTTTGGAGTTCGAATTATTTTATCACTTTATTTGTTACTTCAACACTTGTTTTTTACCATTTTTTCAGGAGAGAATCCGAATTCCAGATGATAAAATGATATACTATGAGAATCTAGCTGAAATGTATGTTGGGGATGATGTATCACCTGATTTTTATGGATGGGTGTTTCCCAAATGCGATCATGTGGCGGTAGGCACCGGCACAGTGACGCACAAAGGGGACATCAAGAAGTTCCAACTAGCAACAAGAATCAGAGCCAAAGACAAGATATTGGGTGGGAAAATCATCCGAGTCGAGGCCCACCCAATTCCCGAGCACCCCCGACCCCGGAGACTCCTAGGACGGGTGGCACTCGTAGGAGATGCTGCCGGGTACGTGACAAAATGCTCAGGCGAAGGCATCTACTTTGCAGCCAAGAGCGGGAGAATGTGTGCGGAGGCGATCGTAGAGGGGTCTGAAAATGGGAAGAGGATGGTGAACGAAGGGGACCTGAGGAAGTACTTAGAGGTATGGGATAAGACTTATTGGCCAACTTATAAGGTTTTGGATGTGTTGCAGAAGGTTTTTTACCGATCAAATCCGGCGAGAGAAGCGTTTGTGGAGATGTGCGCCAACGAATACGTGCAGAAGATGACGTTTGATAGCTACTTGTACAAGCGAGTGGCTCCGGGCAATCCATGGCAGGACTTGAAATTGGCTGTGAACACCATTGGGAGCTTGGTAAGGGCTAATGCTCTGCAAAAGGAGATTGAGAAGATAAGTGCATGAAATGGGAGCTCTTCGAGTTTATTTTTCGGGTTTTCAAGTTTTTCGATCTTTGTAAGAAAGCACTTTGCTAGACAAAGACATTGAAGTATTCTAATACATAGTATTGCCTTACAATCTTTGTGATTTCCAGTTGGAGAACCGAACCAACAGAGTTTTTATAACAAAATTTGATCAGATACAAAAAGATACCAACATTCGACCTCTTCTGTCAGTTTTTTGAATTTCCCCAATTTCCTCGGCCCCGACCTCGCCTACTGCCTCCGCCATGGCCGCCGGTTCTGCCTCCGCGAGGTTTATTTCCGCCACCTAATGCCTTGTTGGCATCAGGCTTGATTTTCATGTCTTCTGGTAGAGGGAGTATGTGATCTACACACTTTCTGAAGCTGAAATCATCCACAGATGCATCCTCCCTGACCAGGAAGAAACACCTGCTTTTCCATGTGGGGTGATACCGGATTTGGAAAGAACTGATCCCTTCCTTGATCTTCTTCTCTGGCTCTGGATGACCTTTTCTAATCAAATCCAGTAAAACCATCTGTTCATACTGCAAATCAACCAAAAAATCAAATTACTCAACATAGTAATAATTATAATAAACAGACAACAAATGAATTTATGTCAGAAGATCGACATTGGTATTCTTTTTGGAGTCCAAATAAGTGATTCAAAAGAGCTAGCTCGACTTCTTCTCGTTATGCTTACAAGATTTTCACACAACAAACATAATAGACTAAGAATGCAAAAGAAAAAAAAAACAATCGGACATGTTAAACGCCACATAACTGATCACACTCTGTTACTACTCATCTCCAGAACAAACAAACAGATACCTTGAAACTATGAAAAAATAAAATAAAAAAGAATCATCAAGCTGGTCATAGAATACATGGTACTTGTATCCTAAATACCAATTCATACTCCTGACTTGTTATAGAAGCTTTTATCTAGTGAACTAACAAGTTTTTAAACATCACTTACATGGGACCTTACTCAAACCACGAGTAAAACCTATGGACATAATTCCACACTAATTTTTTTTTTCTCTCCCATNCCAAATCAATATAATCAAGTTTCCAATTTGTTTCGGTTAGACTTTGTTACTAGGGGTGGGCAAACGGGCCGGGTATTTTAAAAAAAAAAATACCTGATCCGTTCGGGTATCGGGTATAAAGCAGTACCCGAAATCTGGACCTATCCGAAAAAATAGAAAAATACCCAGATCCGAGTATTTCGGGTAGGATCCGGGTATTTTTGGGTCTACCCGAAATTTAAATCTTTCTGAAATGTTGCTTATCTGGATCCGGGTATTCCGGGTAAGATCCGGATATTTTTGAATTTTGATAAAAAAACACAATATCATTGAAAAAATAGTAAACTTGATTCTTGGAGGGTTGGGCTGGGCTGGGCAACGAGTATTAAATACGAGTATCAGATATTTTTACAATACCCGATACCCAGACTCCTTACCCGTTTACCCGAACCCAAAACTATATTTTTACATGTTACCCTACCCGTACCAGGCCCGGATCTTAAGGTTTCGGGCCAGACCTTAAGATCCGGTTAGGGTTGTTCACCCCTATTTGTTACCCTCCGTTAAAACTAAATTGATCGATTTCAAATATTTTGAAAACTGAAATCAAACCAGACATTGTTTTCAATTTTGCTCCTTTAGATTTCACCTCTTATTTTCGTTTTAATTTGATTAACCCTGTTTAGTGTTGGATTGGACCGCTTTTAATCGATTTGCCAATCTTAATTATTCATAAGTTTCTTTATGTCAATATAAACAATCGGGTTGAACGTACTTTATTGTCATCGAATTTCTTGACCATTTCGACGCACATGCATGATTTGGTCCCCATCGCTGGATTAACGGATTTAAGAAATTGCATCTTCTAGCAAATTACAACTAGCGATTAACAACTATGAATCATTAACTTATTTATTTGTTGGATCACGTGACGTGACAGGTCAATTAACCATATACACCCTAATATTATTTTTATGTGACATAATTAAATTGGTCACGTGTCAACGACTAAAAGTTTAATAAGTCGTGACTTAATCTAGAGTCCTATTTCAGTGCTAGACAGCTTCACTTTTAATTAAAGGCCAAATTAAATGCATATTAATTTACTTGATTGAAATTAACAAATAATCTCATTATAATTAAATGAAAAAGGAAACAAAGACGTGCCAAGTCGTAACGGATTATGTGACGTTCGTTATCTCTAGACTAAGCACTTTTCCTAACAAGGAAGCTTTTGTAACGTCCACTTTCGACGGACGTTTAGCGGACCTGAAAACCAAGCCCGAAGCGAGCTACCCCCTCTCTGAACCATTTCGTTCAACTAATTTACCACCGATCGTAATCTTTGCATTTTCTTGGTTTTGCAGCTTGAATTCTTGATTGTTGAGGTAATTTTTTGTTGATTTTATCTGTCGTTTTAATTCTCATTTCCGTAAATGTTGGATTTATTGTGTTTTTTTTTCTTTGCTTTCTTGGTTGTAGTTATCAGCCGTAGAGTGATTGTGATGTTTTTGGTTCTGTATGAAAAAATCTTGGTGGATTTGAGGTTGGACGTGAAACGCTTAAGAAATTTTTATGTAGATTTGGGGTTTCTTGAAATTTTAACTTCTCAGAAAATGGTGGAAAAGATAGATGAAAATAATACTTCATTTCTTCGTTTGCTGCCGCCGAGAAATTCTATTATTCGTTTGCTCTCTAACAGTATATGTAACGAGCTGAAGCATTTGGAGTTACTGTTATGCTAGTGAATAATTAGAAACTTTTACATCCGGGAGGTGATCTTTAATTAAAAGGAATTTTTTTCCCCTCTGAAAACCATTGTGAAGGTTTTTTTTTTAATTCCATTTTTTCTTCGTTTACCAAAATGGAGAATGGAATATTATTTACCTACCTTCGAGACATATGTTATTCGTACATTTAGAATCTATTAAGAAAGTTTTCTAATATAATTAGATTTTTCTATGTCAGTATTTTGTGAGACTGTGGGGTCTTTTGTTAGGTGTTTAATATTGTCCTGTTGTTTCAGTATCTAGAGGTTTTCCAGAACTTGTAGTTTGGCTTATATAATCTATATAGACCCTTATTGTGAGACTAGTTGAGGCACACTAGATATGATTATTCTATATTGCATTTCCTCTCTCTCTCTCTCCCTCTCTTCCATTTATCTCGCTTCAAAGTTCTTTTTTTCTTAGTCCCATCTTTTTCTGAATCTCCCCCATGTCTTTATGTCTCTCTAAAACTGTAAAAAACGACTTCTTCATGAGTTTGGCTTAGGTAGGAGGTTCTAGAATATTTACATTCATATATGCCAGTTTACTTATCATTATCTTATTAATTGTACCTATTTAGTATTTGAATTCCAATGAGAAAATAAGTGTGTAAGATTATTATAGTGTTAAGAAATTTCATTCTTGTATGTTGACTGAGTTGCTTGAAGGATGGGTGATCACATGATTCTGTGCGTTGACCGCCTCATAACACCTGAAAGTTACCAATCACTGCAAGAGGCTGAGGTTCCGAAAAATTCTGTCGATGTTGCACATTGCAAAAGTTCAGCTTCATCCACTTTTGCAATTGATGTTGAAAGCACGGACAACTTTGGCATATATGAAGAAGAACCGTTGATCCAAATGATTGAATGTAGAATTTGTCAGGAGGAAGATAGTGTCAAGAACTTGGAAAGTCCTTGTGCCTGTCGTGGCAGCTTAAAGGTATGATTATCATATGATAGTTTTCGTCAGGTGTATTATTCAGTAACTCAGATCACTTTGTAGCTCAATAAGTGGGAAATATATCTCTAATTAGATCCCACTCTAATTCTAAGAGTTTTTTTCTTCAAACATTCATTTACAATCTTACCTTAAGTTGGGCAGAGATGTAGTTTGCCCATTAAAACATCTTTTAGAAGTAACCTAAAATGATATAACTTTGTTAGAAAGTCATTTGAATTTCTATTTTATGGTATTTTTCGGACTCCTATAGTGATTATAGGTTATGGGCTGTTTCATCATTCTTAAGTTTGTTATTGCTCTTGAGACTTTGTAAACTAGGATCTTGACATGGAATTTTAAAAGCTTTGTGATATGATGTTAAACTTAGATTAATGCTGGTTTTTATATTGTTATTGTTGCTTTAGTATATTACCATTGCTGAAGTGCTTTACACTTTTTTTAATCTTTCTTTAACAAGTATGCTCATAGGAAATGTGTCCAGCAATGGTGCAACGAGAAGAGAGATATTGTCTGTGAAATTTGCTGCCAGGTAAGTGGTTGATTATGTAGAATCTGAAGCTCTCATCTTCTTCTATATTTTCTAAGAAGAAATAAGCGTAAAATACTTTTTTATGAGTAATTATCAATGAATACTCTATAGTTAAATGTAGTTTTCAACTGATATTCTAAATTTTTAATTGTATCAATTGACACTTTAAAATATGAACATTTTTTTGACACATTAAACTTTTAGTTTTATCACTTGACACCTCAAAGTATGACTGTGTATTCGATTCACATTAAACTTCAAAATTTATCGACAGACAACTTTACATTAAATTTTCGTTAATTTTGGTTACTATGCATCTTCTTAAGATTCGACTTCGTTTTTTTATTCTTATGTTTTGGTTTCAATCATTCTAATTGAAAATATATAATAACTTGAAAAATTTTGAAATTAAATTGTAAAAAGAGGTCTAATTAACTTAAATTTACCGATAATGTGTTAGTTGATAATTGTCTAAACTTCGATGTGTTAATTGATAAATTAATAGTTTAAGGTATCAGTTTAAAAACAGTCACACTTTGAAGTGTCAATTGATACAATTGAAATTTAAAGTTTCAGTTGAAAAATACTCCTAACTACAGAGTGTTCAATGATAATTATCATTTTTTTATCCATATAGCATACATTAATATAAAGCTTTACAAAAGCAGTAAGCAAGAAAAGAACTTAATACCCTCATGAAAAATACAACAGAGATGGCTATCTAAATCCTCTCAACTGAAAGAGAATTCCTTAAATAATTCCAAACAAACCCTATCTAAGAATCTCATCATAAAAATCATAATAATTGCGTCGTTGCATGAAACGATACAAAGAAGAACGACGCTGGAACCCATTCCTTCTCCATCATTCATGCTCCACCCCAGCCAGCAAGAGCCTCCAATTGACAGTGGCAATCAATGAGAAACTAGCCACTTTCAATCAAAAGATAATACGCCCATAGCTACACCACAATATAGGAGGAAAAGCGACATCTTTCTCAGTGGCCCACCTAAAACATCTGTTGAAAAAATACAAGACATTTTCTACTGTCCAATGAAGGAAAGGCATGAAAACTATGTTCTGTTATTGTTTGAGGCTATGAATGTTGAAGAATCAACTTACTTTCGAACCAGAAGCTAAAACTAAAAACTTGATAATAACTGGCTCTTTCTGGGTAAATTTTGACTAAGCAGTAACTGAGAAGTAATATTGTGGTCACCTGAGATTTCATTCTCCTCCATGAATTATAGGTATTTGAGATATGTGCAATTGTAAAAACCTGACATTGACTTCATTAATCATAAGAGATAAGATAGGTACGTTGGGGCACTTTATTGATTCTGTGGCATTTTGCATAATTTGAGGTTTCTTTAGGAAGACATTTTTTTGGCTTTTAATACTTGTATCTGAAGAACACTAAAATTTCTTTTATATCATATTCAATTTTTTAAGTTGGAGATGATATGTCTTTGACAGCATTTTCAACCTGGTTATGTGGCACCACCACTTGCTCCTAACTTGGAGGATGCCACATTTGATTTCAGGTATGTTTAATACTACCCAGTCTTGTTACTTGTATGGTGAATCTATGGGGGCCTTGTGAAATATTACCAAATCTACAGAAACTATTTGAATATTATTCTGCTACGCCTTTCTTTATCTTGGACAAAATAAAAAAAACTGTGAAAATTTCTGGTTTCCTTGATGGCATGCAGTTTCCTTTTCTTTTTTCTTTTTTTTCTTTTGGGTTGTCTTATGATTCCTGGCTCTCACTTACATATTTCATCAAGATCATTCGTCTGTCTTGGATGTGTTACAGCGAGTGGGAAAGACCAGAATCCCCTTTTGATTTGCACAATCCCCGCCTTATGGCAATGGCAGCTGCAGAACGTAATTTTCTGGAGTCCGAGTATGATGAAAATGATGATTCTGCTGCTAATGGATCTTCATTTTGCCGATCCACTGCTCTTATTGTAAGCAATGAAACTTCTGAGCTTATGGAAGCTTTAATAGACTGATAAACATAGAACCGTTACAAATTAGATATCACTCTTTCTTTCGCTCCTTCCCTCCCATCTTTATCTTACTGATGAGTGATTATCCTGCTCATCAGGTAAAATCTTGATCTTTTGTGGTTCCTTAAAAAAATACTTATAAAAGAATATACAAATAGACAAGAGAAAAATATCCTCCTTTACAATGATCCTAAGTCATTGAAGAAAAATAGTTTCCCTCCGGTTGGAGAGATTTTCAGTTGTTCATTTGATTTCAGTTCTTTTACACCATGGAGCGTTGTCTCTCTAACTTACCAAATTTATGATTTACCATGATAATAGTAAGTTACCAGTTTTACTTCTTAATGCTTTTTTTCACATTTTTCACATGCGATCTCTTTTTTATATCACAGTTAATGGGACTATTACTGCTTAGGCATGCTCTAAACCTAACTGATGGTGATGAGGAGGATGATATATTGACTTTTTTTTCTGTAAGTAGGATACATTTTTTTCCTTCTAAAGCATTTTTTGATTGAAAATTATTTTATGCACTGATTTCTTAACAATGTATTGATTGTAGCTTTTCTTGCTTCGTGTTGTCGGTTTTCTTCTTCCATGCTACATTATGGCATGGGTCATCAGCATACTACAACGACGAAGGCAAAGACAGGTGCACAACTGATTAGATGATTACAATTCTTAAAGTTCGTTGCTTAGTATGGCATGGTTTTAGTTTTATCTGCTATGTTCAGTTTCAGAATTGGTGTATTTATTTGAGATTAGGTTAACCAAATTTATCGTTTTTTATCTCTTCAATTACAACAATGATCGTCAATTATAACGATGATTGATTGGATTGAACTTGTTTTCAGCTGCTGTAGCCTTGGTTTCAAAGTTAGTTTTCTATTATGAGATTCTGTTCAGCCTTTTCTGCTAATATTCAGTTTCTGTGCTTCTCTTTCCTCTTTATACAAGCACACTATAGGTCATCCGCATTTTTCTTTTGATTTTTAAAGTTTGAATTTCGAATATAGAATTTTCTAGTTAATGTAGGATGTCCTCACATTCTCACATGATTTATATGCTCAGTTATTGTTGAATCAGGAAGCAACACTTACAGATACGGAAGTTGCACTTATCCTACAGGCAAGTCAAGATCCAGGCCTACAGTTCACAATAACTCCGGCTACAGCAGAGGCCCCTGCTGGCGTGTCTCATCTCGACGCGCCTCAGTTATAAGTGGATTTTACCTCACCCAAGGTGAGAGTGAGTATCACAACAGAAACTTGAGCACCGTTTTCATTTTAAACTAGCTGAAAATCCAATACTGATTTCCTCCATCATATTGTATTTTCAGTTCATTGATTGTGATCTTTCTCAAACCCAACCACCCTCCAGCTTCTGATTGTAAATAATTCGAAATACCCAAGTGACAGTTGTGCTGATCAGTAAATTGTGTTATAACTCACCAAATAGCAGTGTTTCAGTATTCTTTTGTATGTGTTTTGTGCGTTGAATTGGATTGTGTTAAGATCGAATGAAATTCACCCGTGATGCACTGATCATCTATTCTGGTTCAAATCATCTTGGTTGGATTAGGTGAAGGAATTATTTATCATCTATTCTGCTTTCATTTTTCTTTCTTGGTCTGTGAAAATTCATGTGTATGAAAACTACTTGTTTCATTTATTGGAAACAACTCTCAGGTTCATCTCTCATGCTTTAATTTGTGATGAATATAACATGATAAACTGAGCTTTGAAGTATTTGCAAAGGGTGAAATTCTAGCCCATCAAGAAACACTGTTTAATTGAGGGGAGGCCATAACTGGGCTGGACCCACAATTCAAATTGGACTGTGCTGTTCAGAGCGGTTCTGTGAGGAATTGAAACTGAACCGGTTCAAGTCCAAGTTGGTTCTCATGCTCGTGCCCACCACTAGTCTAATATTTTTCGCTTATCAATTGGGTACAACAAAGACATATATAGCAATTAAGCATTTCTTTTTTTTAACTTATCTTCTCATCTTTGCAGAAGCCCAAGCGTCTCTCGTTTTCTGGTAAGGTAAAGAAAGATGGTGTTTATTTTAAAATTGAGAAAATGAAAGTGAAGTATTGGTTCCTTATTTGCTTTATTTACAACTTTGAATAGGAGCAGGTGGGACACGCCAAAGAGAGTTCAGATACAAAAAGTACGATAAAGGAGATTCATCGAGCCCAAGAACCCAAGACTGGAATTTGGAATTCCAAAAGCCAATAACACAATGATGTCGTTGATGAGCATAAAAGCTATTTGTTGGTTGGTCTGGTTTTTGTTCTATCTCTACTTCCAAAATCTCTTCTTTTGATGCCTCTTCCTTCTACTCAAATCTCTAGACATGGGCTTGGGATTGAACCCATTTGGTTCGAGTAACTCAAACTGTCGTCAACTTCGAGTGAAACAAATCCAAGAACACAAGTTCGGTCTTCTCCGGCTGTGAATGGTTCAAGCTTAGGACCCGAGAAGAATTAATCTTGGGCCACATGAAAGAATAAATATTATGATTATTGTTTTATGATTCAGCTTCCCTTTTAGGACAGCCAGGGATGATGAGAATTTTGTTGGTCTTGGTTTGGTAAAAAAGAGGAGTGCAGATTATGGATAACTACAGTTTACAGTAAAGGAAGCTGCATGATGCAAAGATACTTGGCTTCCCAATGATATAGTATTCCAACTACCTTTTTGTTCAAACCTGACAGAGACAGAGTCTTCTAAAAGAGAGTTCTATTGCTTCCATGGCAGACCAATGATTGCTCTCAATCCAAAACTACCCTACATCTCCTGTAATGTCCTACTTGCCTTTTGCTTTTTCCTCTTCCAAATTCCATAAAAGATGAAACATGGGATTTATTATACCTTGAAGAATAGTGGTGTTTTTTTGTCTTGAACAGAACATTTTTGAGCTTGGAAACACATGAAGTTCTTGGTTCATAGAAGTGTTCTTCTGCTTATTTGTGTCGGGTTTTTGGCTCTCCAACCAGAAAAAGCTTGTGCCCTGAGAAAATTTGAGATCGGTTTCAGATGGAACAGAGGGGAATTACTGAATCTCCGGAGTTTGTACGAAGGCGGCGAAGAAGATCTGCAGACGAGGCTGAGTTTAGCCCCTACACCTTCAATGTCGTTCGATCCAAATCAATCGAACAAGCGGAGAATTCGAAGGGGATCGAATCCCATCCATAACAAGTGCTGAGAAGCTTCTCAGCTGTTTAAGATGAAAACAGATATAGTCAAGACTATAAATCAATGCAAGATGATAAATACATGGTTTGATTTCTAACTCTACCCTCTCTCTTTTGTTTATTGTCTTGAGTTTCATGTCCACTTGATCAATCTAAATTCATCCAGCAAAATACAGAATCCATGGCTCTTCTTTTTTCCCAATCAGAGATCTTGTTTTCTAGTCTATTATTTGATCAAAAATTCTGCAGGGAAAACTCTTAAACAAAAATTACAGTTGAAATTCTTTGATTATTTCTTGAAATGCTATATTTTGATCCAATCTGTGGTGTCCTTCGATCTCTCCCGAGAGCTCAAATCATGCAAATCTAAACCGTTTTCGCTTTCAAAATTTCCTTGACTAAATGCGATCTTTTGAGTCTATTTTGCCTATAACCATCATATCTCGACCTCGACAGCTTCCGTGAGACTGCTTCCCAGATCATATCGACAGCATCACCTTCTCTAGACGGATATTCATACTCAAAATGATGCTCTATTTCCTTCAATTTTTCCCACATCTTAGTCCATTTCTCTTTCCCGATTCCGTTCAGAAGGTTGATCACATAACCCTTCTTCAAAGAATCCGACGCCCGTATAAATACGCAGAATTTTGAGTAGTCTAAGACATCTTCGTAGGGGAGCTCGATTTGGTCGCTGATAATCACTGGAACACAATGACTTGCAATGGCATCAAAGAGACGGTTTGACGATGGGGTGTCTCCGGCTATGTTTAGACAAAACTTGGATGAGGCCATTCCTCGGCTTGCCTGGTGAACCCCACTTCCTTTCGCACTCCCGAAAGAAAAATGCACATCTTTCTCGTCTTTCAGTTGATAATACAATTCTTGACGAATCATTCCTCCCTGAAAACAAATTCAACGATAAAAATTAAAAACTAGAAAACCGTATAATACATCGTCAGGATATCGATTAGTTTATGTGACCAAATGAAAAAAATATTTGGATGAATCCACTGCACTACAAAAACACAGAGAACCCTCTCTCAGTACAATAATCGGACAATCTATCGAGCGAGAATAGTCCAGAGGAACTTACATCCTTTCGATATATCTCTCCTTGAAAGTAAATTAACGTAGGCCGCTGTTCGAATGAAGAAGATTGGCCTTGTTCCACTGTCTTTACTAAATGCTTGTATGGAGCAATTACATCCTTGTCGAGATTTGCTATTTCAATGGGGTACCTCCCGAAATCTGCGAGAACGAACATAGCCGAACCGAGTCTCTTTCTTGCATCCAACATACTGTTTGGATGGTGAGAGACTATGACATGATTTTTTCCACCCGTTTGCTTCCATTCTTCTTGCCGCTCAAGAAAATTTACCAATCTTTCCTGCAGCATCTTGTTGACACTGATCTTCTCTTTTCCGTTTACCTTTGAAAATCGATTGTAACTCACACATGCAAAAAATGGCACAAAAATCACATCGGCTTGGCTCGAGTCTGTGACTCTAATCACAGTACATGGTTTGGAAACAGTTGGAATGGTCGATGAAAGAAGATCAAGTGTCATCCAATATTCCATGCTATGTTGCAAATTCAACCCTCCCGGATATCGTGGGATGTTACTCTGATTCTTGATATCTGGCCATATTTGATTCTTCTGTCCCTTCCAACCCAATAATCCGAAGTGAAATTCGGGAGGCAAATCATACATAAAAACTTTCAGTTTAGCCCGAGATGGAACACAGCCTAATGTTTTCTCTTTTCCTGAAGAATAATCTTTCTCGCTAGATCTTGAAACTTGACAATGATCTCCTGTGCATTTGTGTTGGGCGGACTCAAAAGATGTAATCGGAAGTTCAGATTTTTCACCATCTTCATTGGGTTTTGAGTAAATTACAGCAGGATTAACAAGAATTAGCTCGAATACTGATCTGGGTATCAGAAAAGTATCGTTGAATTGTAAAAGGAACGTAGAAGATAGGGTCAAGATAAACATGGATATGGCTATCAGGTACAGAATAAACCTTGAAGGAGGCTTGCACTTTTTCTCCATTATTCTCAATCGAACAGCTTGGAAAAATATTTTCTCAATTCAATCGGCCACTGCTTGAGAAAAGAGACTCACGACAATAAGAGATTGGTTTGACGCATTTCAGAAGGATAATGCGTACAAGGTTCTTTCGTCAATTACGTCAGCTAATGAAGAAATTGTTTCATCGAGAAATGGGAGAAATGCACCCAATGTTTAAGCAGATACAAACTTTTCCTTCAGATTCTTGAAATGTTCAAACCAAGAACACATATCAAAATCCATGAAAATCCTTCAAAACAGAGAGAAAAACCAGCTGCAAACCAAGATTCTCAACAGGGGTTTCACAGAACCAACGCAGTAAATCATTCGAAAGAAGAAGAATACCAGATTGACATTCAACCAGAAGCATCCGAGAATCAATCCATGCAAAATCGGACAGCCCAGAAAAGGTTTGCTGGAGAAAAGGGTGACTAACCAAATGTGCTGTCCCGCCTCCTCCTTTTTACTCCCATTGGGGTTCTTCAATCTTGGCTAGTAATGAAATAGACAGCGCAGAAAAGTAGTTCATGAAGGCGTTTCCGGTGCCATTCGTCCCCAAGTTTTCCTTAAATCAAGCAACTCCAATGGAAGAAACAGGCGAGGTGGAGCTTTCAAAGCATGGACTTTTCCAAACGGGATCCTTCGCTTCACCAAGGGAACAACATACATTACAAGTTACAACAATGTATATTTCTTAATAAAATTAAACAAATATTTCTGGAAAACTCCATTCTTAATTTCTTATGGTACGATATTCATAGTACACGACACGACGTGTCAGCTTAGTCGCCTAGCATGAAATCATAAACCATATATTTTATATATACAGACAAACAGCCTCCACCTACTGCAAGAGTCGTTTTAATTTCAAATTTTCCAGCTTTTGCAAAAAAAAGAGAAACAAATTAACAAGCAAGAAAAGAAATAAAAGAAATAGCCTGGATTTCTCTATTTGGGTTGAATCCGGGTTCTTATATACATTCCGCATATGGAAGCATCAAACCGAGATCTTAAATTCATTCGTATTAGAAAAATACTAAACCTTAAAATACGTAAAAAAAAAAAACCTATAACAAGATAACGTGTCGAATTCACTTACACCGACACTCACTAACACATAGTTTTCTCCAAATGCCAAAAGCATGTGGAAAGTGAGAGCAAATTGTTATCATTTATAGTCCCCATCCATCCGTGACCGCCACTATTTATGCCTCAATGGGGCCGGATGGTGGGACTTACACGTGTGAGTCACGTGTTGGTGAGCCCGACACGGGCCCCTCGGCCTCCCGCTAAAGTTGATTATCGATTCAAAATATATCTGTTAACACTTTACTCGGGTCTTTCAACCTTTTATTTTTTGTAAATTGTGAACTTAATAATTACTATATTTTAATTCTTTACTCTTTCAAACTCTATGCTTATGATCAAGAATATCAAGCTCTTCTATGCCTTTTTAACGATGGTTTTATATTTTAAATAAAGTAGAACCATCAATTTAATAAATAAAAAAAAGAATAATTCTATGTTTGAATCTTTTTAAAGCATATTTCAAAGTATAAAATAATTATTAGCCTAGAAAATATGATAAATAATCATTTATAATTTATTATCAAATATCATATTTATTACACTAATAATTATAAATAATTATAAACGTAGTTTTGCCCTATTTTAATTCTTTACTTTTTTCAAACTCTATGTACTTCTACGCCTTTTTAACAATGGTTTTATATTTTAAATAAAATAGAATCATAAATTTAATAAATAAAAAAGCATAATTATGCGATTAAATTTTTGAAAAGCATATTTCAACGTATAAAATAATTATTAATGTAATAAATATGATAAATAATTATTTATAATTAATTATCAATTGCAATTTTACTATACCAAGAATTGTTTTAACACATCAGATGTATTTTAACGATGTAAAAATAAGAAGGTAACATAATATTTCTTTGAATTCTTTGTTCTTATGACTAATGCCCTATTTAGATATCAAACACAATCTTCGAAACATTTGAAACTTAAGACAGTCGACAGTACTGGGGCACTAACTAAGAGCAATTCAGTGATGGATTTGGACTGATTATAAGGTCCTCGGGTATTAAATGGTCGCAGCGTTCTAGTAATTATTCCATCAAACATAAGTTTCGATGTGTTTTTTTGGTAAACTTTACGATCAGAGCTTAAAATTTGCGCGTATTTAATTAATTAAAAGGCGAGACCCGAATCTATTTTTTATTCTCAACTATGGTCTTACTCTTAGTACTTAGGAGCATGTTTTGTCTACTCTCAAATCATTATCTTTGTTTTGGTTCTTGATTTTCACTTTTGCTCCGAGCTACTAAAGGCTAAGCAAGGAAATCCTAATCCACTACCACAGACAATTTAACTATAACAAATATAATATTTTAAATTAATGATGATTTGGAGCATTAGTTGTCACCACTCTTAGACAATCTTTATGGATGTACGGCTTATTTAATAATATTATCGTTATTATTATTCATATCATAATTGAAATAATGACAATAAGTTCTATTGTTTTAGCACATGTTACCATAATTATATGTGATTAGCACGTAATTTTTAATTTATTGGGGCAGTGGGGCCATGTGATGGATGGCTTTCTTTGATGTAAAGTGTAGGTAGAACTGTGAAAATTTAGTCGTGGAATTTATAAATTAACAACCCTAGCTACAAAATTAATTTTTTTCTTTTCTCCAGCCTTATCTGATGAAGGAGAATATGGCTGGATTCAAAATTTAAACCTCATTATTCAATAGTTAAAGCACCATTTTGGATACCCTATTCTTTTTTTTTTTTTTNGACATTCACCGTATCTAACACTTCTCACTGCCGAAGATGACGTACTGTTGCCTGATCCTTCTTTTTTCACTACGACTTGACGTTTCTTCATCCTCTCAAGTCAATTTCGAAACCCTAATGACTCAAAACAGTGAGTTTCTGTTGGAGTTGGAGATGAAAACTGAGATGGGAGTTTTCTACTCTTACTTGGGTTTGTAGTCTTCTTTTAGACTGCAAGCCCTAACCCTAGGAGCTTTGATTTATATGGGCGTGGTGTGGTGGGGGTCGGGTGGAGTGGAATTCGGCACTAGAAGAAAAGACAGAAGTATCAGCAGGCTTGTGTGTAGAATATTTTCTTCTCCTTTTTGAGTTCACTTTGAAGGCAGAGATTGGGACACCCTTAAATTCATGTTGTCTTCCAATGAACTCCCACCCGAAAAAGGTAGGGTAAAAAAGTTAGGTCACGATGGGTCTCATTCATTTGTGTCTTTTTGAAGTTTATATCAGGATCATCTCCATAGTTTCAATGGTTTGAGTTTAGAGCCATAGAAATATATAAATTTATCGCTATGCATTTTTGGAAAGAGCTAGTTGGGTAATATTTTGGGAGACAAACGAACGTCTCAAATGGCACAATTGTTCGAGTTTGATAACATGGTTTAGGAGACACAAAAATGAAATTTTGCGAATTTGACACCAAACAGACGAACTGGTATGATTTAATAAGGATTCTGCAAACGATATCAATGTCAAATATTAGACTGAAAATTATTGATTTAGACATCGAGCGCCAAAGAGTGAAGATCTAATGAATCTTCACAATCTCAAACTGTTTGGAAGATGAAAAAGAATGATTTCGAATCAGGTGGACACGAACTAGTTCGATTCAAATCCATTGCAGAGCCAGCACCTCGGGTATCCATAATTCCAAGTTTTGGATTCAGAACGGTGGAAGTAGTTCGATAACTATTTGATTGAATTTTCTTTTTAATTTTGATATTTACAATAAATTATATCATCTATTACTCTAACGCCAGATTTTCAGGGTTTTTGTTGGCTTTGAGAATCATTTTCAGGCATTTGGAATTTAAAATCGGTTTAACCTCGCATTAAGATGATCGTTGAGGACGTAAAACACCCGATTCTAGCACTTGTTATTCAGATGGTACAAATGCTATTCCACGTTTGCATAGGCTATTCAAAGTTGGACGAAAATTGAGCTTCTTTTAAGCTTTTCAATTCACGATGATGGGGCCAGAAGAATGGTTTTGATTTATCAAATAAATGAGCCAACCACTCCCATTAACAAAGATTATATTCTAATTATTAATAATTATATCTCAATCATTTTATCTTTGGGAATGAGATTCATTGATTTTGGAGTGATTTCAACCCCCCTCAGATGCTCATCAAATCTCCCCTTTCTAAAGATAGAATCAACCCACATTTTTTCCAATCTTTCTAGGTTGATGGGTCTCTCTATTCATCAAAAGCATAAACGTTAAGCGATTAAAAATCACGTACGATTAAAGTAGTTTAACTCGATCGAGGAATAGGTTTTTCGTCGCTCAATCTCTTTCGCTCGGCGTTATTAGAAAGAACTCACCTACCGCGACTTGACCTACATTCTCTTAAAAAATCGAGTTACGAACTTCTCGATTCATGGTTTTAGAGATCATGAACTTCTCTGGTATGAAATAGACAATATTCTATTATGAATATGTGCACAGTTCTTGCAATCTTATGTTCAATTATCGTCATTGAACAATACTCGTGAACACATATGTCATGTTCTAGGTGCTTAAAAATACCTGAGACATTTTCTACGCTTATTTAAGTGAGTGTAAAATAAAAATATATTTATGTTCACGGATAAGAACAATACATTCACACACTCGTACGTGTTCAAATTATTGTCACCATATTATTTACTGCAATTGACGTCCCACCAATTATTGCTACAAAAAATAATATTAAATTAATGCAATTATTTGCACATGTGAAAGCAAATTATCCATCCAATGACTAAAAAGGCATGCAATGACCTAACCCTAGTTAATGTACTGATTCCACCCTACAGTCATTTCAAATTTACTAATTTTTAATTATCAACTTCTAATAACAAGTTGTTGGCGAAATCTTTTGTCCTACAGCTCTCATACCCCGATCTGACGGGTTGTGAGGGAGTAAGTTACAGTGATTCAGCAGTCCAGAGATGAGAGACCTTCATCTTGATACCCCAATGAGCTACCCCAACATTGGGGGTAACAACTTCCACATTAGGGCAGCACATGATTCGAACCCCGACACTTGTTACTAGATTTGTCATCCATCGATCACTGAGGTGAACCCGCACGGTTATCACCTTATCAATGGGTCATTCCATTTGTTCTTTTACCTACTACATGTAACATGTCACATTTTAAAAAAAATGATCAACAAATTTCTGCATAGTATTTCAAAATTTACACGTTCCACCAATCTCCAGATAAAATCTTCAAATAGATCCAGAACAAAATATCAGCATTAGACGAGCACACAAAATATAAATGGTTCATCTAATTTTCCGATTTGTAATTCCTTGAACATTTATGAAAAAGCGAATGTAATAGTGGAATTACTGCATTAGACGTAGAAACAATATATAGTTATTAATAGAGCCAATAGCGCATGTAATTCGATGCAAATAATAGAGACTTATCGTATATTACTTTGGAAAGGAAGATAACTATTCGTAAGATTACTTTTGGCATGGAAAACGGGTTAAGGTGTTTGTATGTAATTCGATGACAATATTTTATAAGATGGAATTTTATTTATTTGACGTATGAAATTCTATTTATTAAACACAATATATGGATGGGCCATAATAGTTTGGGCTGTGCCCTCAGAGATTTGGCCAACGGAAGAATAAAGACTAGTATTATAAATACAGAAGACAAATAAAACATTACTCGTATTCGTACGTAATAAACCTAGTACACTTAAACCTAGTGCAATAGAACACTTATTAATTAACTGAGTTAATTAGAAAAGGTGACAGTACTACAAGCAGATTCTAACTCGAACCGAGTAGAAAGACAACCAAAGTCTCGACGGGGCGTGTATTTAATCTCGGATTTGTGTGTATTTTGAAAAGTAATTTGATTTAAGCTATGGTTTTATGAGATAATAAAACCAATATACATTAAATAGTTGTCACTCATGAGAAATTTAAGCTTTTTGTGATCTCCATCATCAATTAATCAATTTGGAAGCTTTGCACTTTCAAAGTAGCAATCTTGTGAATCGCAGAACAGTTGTCAGACTAACTTGAATTTATTTTTATTTTTTTTTAATTTTAATTAATATTATTATCAAAGTAGTTAATGTGTCACGCGATGATGGAAAAAGGCATATAATAATATTGATAAATTTATAATTTACAGTTGTTCTTATCTTTCCTGCAAGATTAAACGTTCGTTCTTCCTTTTTTTTTTTCTGAAACTCTAGAGAAAATAGATTTACAAACTTGAAGGCCGTCAAAACATGAAAAACAAAGAAACCCATCTCTAAAAGAAAGCTATACTCTCCTCTAATGGCATTCCCAGCAGATCCATATGATCATCGAAAAGCCATTTCCCAAGCAAAGAGCTTAAAGGACCGTGAGACTCAAAATCAGGGCTGCTTTCACCTTGAAAAATGGTGGTTTCAGGCGTCAGATTTGCGTTCTCCTCCATAGATAATGACTGATCGGAGGTAAAAAGTGAATCGAAAGGCTCCGGCTCCGGCGTCGCCGTCGTGCTTTGAGAAACGTCGTTTGAAGAAGACCCAGCTGTAGTTCCGAACTTGGTAGGCTTTGGCGAGCTTTTCTTCCAGTTCTCTAACAATTTGGCTATGTTTTCAGCGCTCGATGCGTAAGTAGAGGTCTGAAATGGTTTGTGTTCGAAGGATTCATATTCATGAAAATCGATGGGGGGTTTCTGATCTAAAGATAAGGCTTCGCAAAGGGCTTGCTTGGCCATGTTTATGTCTGTTTGAAGCCTTCTTTCCCACTGACCTCTGGAAAGTGTTTTCGAAGATGAAATTTGATCTTCAGAGCCTGCTTGAAGCTTTTTCAGCTTCTTTTTCAGATGGGTATTCCAATAATTTTTTATGTCGTTATCTGTTCTTTGTGGAAGGTACGAGGCTATGGCTGCCCATCTGCACCGATAAATGATCATATCAACGACTGTAGTATATTGCAGAGTAATTAGGAAAGAAAAACAAAGATAAACAAAGTACCTATTACCCAACAGAGCCTGCAGGTGGATGATCATCTTCTCCTCATGATCGGAAAAATTCCCCCGTTTGATTCCTGGTCGGAGATAATTAGTCCACCTGAGTCTACAGCTCTTACTACATCTGAGCAAACCTGAAAAAAAAAACAGAAACGAATGTTCATTTTCAAGATGGCTATGGCTAAGGCTATGCACCGAGGAAAACTAGATCTGATTTCTTAGGGTTACAGAAGAAATAGAAAGGGCTTCGTGGAAATAGCTATGGCTAAGACATTAACTATGGAGTTTTAATGCTCTAACCAACACAAAAGACAATCGAAAAACGCAGTAATAGTTGTACAGATGAATAATTCATTGAAAATAACGAAGAGAAAAAAACCTGTGTTTGTCGGAACAGATCTCCAATTTCCAGGACCGTGTTCTTGAATAAAGGAAACCAAGATGATATCTTCTTCGGGAGTCCATGGTCCTTTCTTGACACTAACTTTATCACAGCAAGGTGGTCGTCCCATTGATTGATTGTTAGGGTTTCAGAGGGAACTTCTGCAGCAGAAGGTTGAAGATGATCCAGAAAAGCAAAAAACTCTTCAACTTTCGTCTGAGAACGGTGAAGAAGTGGAGAAACAGACGCCTACGGCGAAGGGTTGTCTGTATCTTCACTTATATAGAAAATAGACCTCAAGGACTGCTTCGCTGACCAAGTGAACTCCATGGGCCTCTCACTCTCTCTCTCTAAATAGAGTCAAATTGAACAAGACACAGCATTTACTTCTCTTCTTGAAAAAGTCAAACATACTTAAAACACCTCACTCTCTCTCTAGTTCTCTCTCTCTAGTTTCTCTCTCTTCTCCTCGTAAAACACTGTGTCATTCAATAAGACCACAGTGGTGGCACCGAAAAAAACTATTAATTTTTAATTTATCCAAAAATCAAAATCACGTACCTTCATACCTCGACCCGATAATTTATGAGAGAGTTAAATCACAGTGACTCAGCGGCACAGAGATATGAGACATTTACCTGATATCCCAAGGAACTACCATAACATTGGGGGTAACAACTCTCACACTAGGATAGCGCAGACGTCGAATCTAAGTTCTTGTACTTAATCTACTATCTCTAAGTCAACTGAGCTATATCTTAACAGGCAACTCTTAATTTTTACTTAGTCTTTATGGCCGTTGTGTTTAATAAAATCCGAATCGTGGAAGGAGTTTTTTTTAACCTTGTGTCTTTGAGTGTTGAGTTATCTGCTAGGCATTCTTGCTATGAGACCCGTTTCTCTTCTAATCTTGAAATTTATTGTGCATAACACTGTCGGGAAAATACCATCGATCTAACTTTTATACCGATATGTTAATGTGTCCGGATTGGCTCGTAATTGATTGGTAAAAATGTCATCGTAGATGAGCAAAAATTCTTGTTCAAGGGTTTTATATATTTGACTATTTCCTCAACGTTTCCACCGTTTGTTATTTTAGTACAAATGTGGATATCTTAACCATGCAAGAGGTTGGTTTTTCTAGGAATTATTTACTAATCTCATACATTATGTGTCAAAATGATCTAGAAGATCAAGGGGTAGGGCCCATTAATCTTTTTTATTGTACCTCTACATGCGCACTAGGAAGCATAAACCATGAAGTATTTTTAATTTATTTGCATGGAGAAAGAAAAAAAGATTAAATTCTCCAAAAATAAAACAAATTTATGATCAATTTAAGTGGCCTAAAAGGGTACACAAAGTTCGACATTTATTTATTCTTTCAATAGAAGTCATGATCATCTTTTTGAACAAAGTAGAAGGTACGACTTCCGATGCTCTTATGATTTGCATAAAGATGAAGGTTAAGGGTTCTTCCTACTTTAGACTAAATGCTCTAAAAAGGTCTAACCCTATTTAATTATGAGTTATGTGGCGTTGAAATTAGAGGTCACCAAGTAGAGTGTGACTTCATTTTCATGCCACTAATTGCATGTAATTCATCCGTACCCTCATCTTCAATTGCATCAAGCTCTTCTTATAAACTATATTTACGTCAAATGGATGTTGAAATGGGGACTTTGCTTTTCTACGATTCCATTAATGCACTCTCCTAATACTGCTATGATTTTCTCTACTTGCAATAATTTATTTATTACTAGTAGATGATTGCAGTGCTCATTAATGTAGCAGCCTCTATTTGTTTTAATAAGAAAAGAAGAGAGAGAGAGAGAGAGAGAGAGAGTTTATTGACTGAATCAAACTAATCGATGCTTATTCATTAATTGGCCGGAGAAGTAGCCAAAATGCAGACTAAATTGCATCGTTTCGGCATGCACGTCCAAACACAAGCTTCGTCTTTCTGGTCGAGGGTTTCGATGTTTATTGTTGTTTTCTTCAGAGTTCCTTGTTAAAGTTGAAAGCTTTCGATGGTGGTAATGGGAAGAATACAAAGGAAACTGTTTTTAGACCTTGGATTTTTGTTACTTAAATCAGGGAGTGTAAGAACAAAGTTTGTAGTGTTTTTTTCCTTCCCTCCTCACTTTTAGTTTTGTTTTCTTAATTATGTTCACATTCTTCGTATCTACTTCATCTCGTAATTTGTTTGATTGAATTCAATCGACTAGATAGTGAATGTCACGACATTCACGTGATTCAATCGTCACATGTCTGCGAGGCAAACCAGCACGTGTCACTGTTCGACCTCGACCACTAGAACCTTGATGTGTAGAGGGTAATGTTCGAATTCGATTATTGTTAGAACTTTTAATCTATTTTAATCGAGATGGACACATGTAATAAAAATTTCATACATTGATTATTTTTGTTGATAATTATTTTTATTGATTGGAAAAAAAAATTGATTGTTTATTATCATGATTAAGAAAACCCTTTGTGACAGCGAATTACAAAATATTATATTTGAACTAGATCTTGAAACAGTGAAATTGAAGATAATTGTATACGATTAATTCGCATTAGGGTTTGCGATTAACAGACGTATAATTATAAAGCCGCCCTAAAGTCAACGAGAATAATAATTTTGTCATTATCTTGTAGATCACGTCCCATATTTGGACCATGATGTGCATAAAATATAGTATATAAAACATTATCTTGTGAATAATATTTCGAGTTTCAATAAATAATTCAACGTTTATGTAGATGCAATATCAACTCTGATTTTTTCAGATTTTGTACTCAAAAGGCGAAATCTATCCTCCCCAGGACCTTTAAACTCAGGTCCGACAGTTTGTGAGGGGATTAAATCACGGTGACTCAGCGGCTTAGAGATATGAGGCTTTTACCTGATATCTCAATGAGTCATCTCAACATTAAGGGTAACAACTCACACACTAGGATAGCGCAGACGTCGAACCTAAGCTCTTGTATCAAATCTATCGTCTCTGAACATGCTACGATTGTTAAAGATTCAATTCCTTTAGTATATTCAAAACTAATGTATTTTTCACTAAATATATGACGATCAGACAAGAGAAACAACGAACGACACGTAATTCTAATGATTGCTAGTATCCGACTATGCTATTGAATGATGCAATCTTACATTGCTTTGAGAGATCCTGACGCATCACTAATACAAATTAACTATTTAACGGGTTAATTTTGTACAAAGATGTAACGGGTTCGATTAATTGTAAAGGTTAACAACTAACTTTATTGAAAATGAAGGTGTTCATAACTAAACATTATTGAAAAACTTGAAAAGCCCATCTCGTGTGTTTGGGCCCCACAGATCTCCAATTGTCAAGTTGAGTGGGCCCACAAAGAGCCACGCAATCTACCAAACTTGGCAAGAGGGACACGTGTATGGGCAGCAGCAACTAAGCCACGAGGCCATATGGGCCTCTGATGGAACCCACATTCGAAAAAGCTACATACTATTCGCACATTGGAGCTGGGCCCACCTCTGGTGTCGGCCAGCTCGTCGACATCCGATTCCCTGCTTCGAGAGATTCAAACCTGCGGAGATTCCGACACGTAGGCGGCTTTGGTGGGGCCTGCATTCCGACAAAGGATTGATTGTGGTACGAAATATGTGGATCATTGGGGGTGCCGGGTGGTGGTCGAAGCAAATGACCACCGCGCAATTCGGATTTTTATGAAGTCGTGAAAACTAGTGGCGGAGGATGTCGTCGTTGGAAAGGCTACACGTGGCTGATAAAGTAACGTCGGGTCGTAGTCCCAAAGTCAAATTGTAAGAAGGGTTTAGATATATCTTAAAAAAAAATTGATTTTGGACTTCTAGGCATTCGATGTATGATCATTGCGTGTGTATCGAACGTTCAATGTAAAGTCAAATCATCATATCGGACACAGTGATCCTACATCAAACATTTAATAAAGATGCATTGATCACACATTAGATGTTCAAGTTATTTTAAATCTTATAAATTCTCTTTATTTGCTATTTTTACGGTATTTTGATACAAAATTCTATCGAAATCTTTTATTTTTACAGAAAATACATTCTGGTTGTAGAAAACGTATATGATTTAAGAAGACTCAGACGTCCAATGTAAGATCATTGTGTCTGATTCAGACAATTTGACTGTATATCGAACATCAAATTATGACGCAGTAACCTTACATCTTACGTCAGACAAGTACATATTAGATTTTTTTAAAACTCAAGTCATTTTTACTTATTTTCCTTAAACTTAAGCCCATAAATGCATTTAATCCTAAGATAAGATCATTAACTATGAATAAATAATATTTCAAATACAATATTAGAGTGTTAAATTAAATACAGAAAATTACGCCCTGAAAAGTCAACAAATTTCCAGTCCTTAAAACAAGTCTCATAGCCCAACCGAACCGATGACAAATTCCATTTGATAAAATAGTCTACGTACGGGAAATAGTGTCTACACTTTGTGCTAGTCTCAGAGAAACTTACAAATTAGTTTACTCGATTCACTGCAACATCGATCGATCACGAGAATTATCGATTGGCAATTTGGCAGGACAACGATCAATCCCGATGCATGATTAGTCTTCGATCCCAGATCATCGATTATATTTCTCCAACATGCAACACTTGACAAACTCATATCGGATGATCTACTAATGATGTTTTCGGGTTCTAATTTCTCTCGAACAAGGAAAACCCGCTTTATAACGTCACCAGTAATCTCGACACGAACAAGACCCGTCTTTGAACGAGTGGAAGCGACTTCTATCCCTCACAACAATATCTACTCTATAAACTTTTGAGATCAACTTCATAACGCCATGGCAGTCCCTACAAGTTCTCAGATTTTTCACCACTCTTATAATCTTTCCCTCAGCTAATCTTGCCATCCCGAAAGCCACTGCAAGCTTCTCGCTGTGTCTAATCATGGAATCCTCTTTGTCTTCTTGCTCTACATCATGCAAAACAGGGCCAACCTCAGGCACGTAGCCCTCGATCCGAAGCCTCGCCATTATCTCTATTAGCTTTTCGTTCGCCTCTTCCATTAACTTTCCTTCTTTGTCACCCGCTACAAAACGATACATGACCTTATCAACTTCGATAATGCTCCATCCGGGAGTTTTCCTCATGTTTTGGTCTGTCATTAATCGTCTTAAACCAACAACGTCCTTCCATTTCCCTGCAACGGCATATAAATTTGACAAAAGAACGTGATCGCCTGAGTCCTTAGGGTCGAGTTCGTGTAACCTTTCTTTTACTTTCTCTGCCAACTTAAGATTTCCATGAATGCTGCAAGCTCCAAGAAGAGTTCTCCAAATGACAGCATTGGGCGAAATCGGCATTTGACAAACAAATTCAAATGCTTTTTGCAGTTGACCAGCCCGACCACATAGATCAACCATACAACCATAATGCTCAATGGACGGTTCTATCCCATATTCGCATTTCATGCAAGAAAAATACTTCCATCCGTCTTCGATTAATCCCGCATGGCTACAAGCGTACAAGATTGAAATGAAAGCGACCCCATCAGGTCTCATGCCGTTTTCTTGCATTTCATGAAATAAATCTATAGCTTCTTTTCCATGACCTTGCATTGCAAGACCAGCTATCATGGATGTCCAAGTTACAATACTCTTCTTTCCGGCCATTCTTTCGAAGACTAACTGAGCCATGGCTGCATTCCCGGATTTAGAGTAAGCATCGATGAGTGCATTATTCACTAATGTGTGATGCAAATATCCATTTTTTTCTGAATAACCGTGTAAAAGTTTTCCAAACTCAAATGCTCCGGCCAGGGCACACGCAGAGAGGACTCCGGTCAGGCTAACCTCATTCACCCCAGTCCCTAAATGCTGCAACTCCCTGAAAAATTTGAAAGCATCGTCAAAAAAACCATTCTGAGCAAACCCGACAATCATAGTATTCCAAGAGACATCATCTTTCAGTGGCATCTTAAAAAATGCCTTCCTCGCAAGCTCGAGCTTACCTGCTTTTACATACCCAGAAAGCAAGATATTCCACGATGTTAAATTTCTCACAGGAATTTTATCAAACATCTTCTGTGCACTCTTTAAATCTTCACACCTGAAACAAGCAGTAACAATGGCGTTCCAAGCAACGACATTAGGGTCTGGAATTTCCTCAAAAACCTTCTTCGCAGATCCCACACAACCACACTCGGCATACATGCTAATCATTGTTGTTGAAACGAAAAGGTGATAATCCATTCCATAACCAACGGCTTGACGATGCAACTGCAACCCAAGTCTCAAATCCTTGAAATTCGCCGCCGCTTTAAACAAAAACGCAAAAGAGAAACTATCCGGGGAAGCCATGGACTCGCGACGCATTTCAACGAACAAACCAAAGGCATCGCGTGGAGAATCAGATTCTGAGAAACCTCGAATCAAAGTATTGTACATAAAAACGTCCTTGTAAGGAAAGTGGAGAAAAAGACGGCGACCATATTCGATCGCGTCCGAAACGGTGACGGCGCAGCGGAGGAGGAGCTTTCCGGCTACCAAAGAGTCGGAATCTAAACCAGTTTTCAAAACCAATGAGTGTACTTGCCTGAACGTTACCAGGCTCTTGCACTTGCCCAGCAAAGCTAGAATGAAATCGTCTAGACCGCTCATCTTCCCATCTGTTTACACAATCCATTGCTATTTGTCTCACCCACTTCGATTTTTTCAGACATTAGCCATCGTAGCAGAGCTGCAGAATCTGCTGCGTTGCTGAGGAACTTCATGACCAAAGTCACTCTCTATATTACAATTATAAGTTTTGCCAGTGAATTTCCTGCAAGTAGAAGAGCGGACCTACCATGACGACATTTTTCTTGGGACGGAGATTGAGGCATTTTTCAGTGAATTTCCTATAACATAAAAATAGCTTTGATTTTAATTCTATAATAACAGCTAATTCTCTTCTAATCGAAGTGGAGTTAACCGAGTTGGTCTTAGGCACCAGATTAAGACCAACTCCACATTGTTTTTTTTTTTTTTGTCTTTTCGATACTAATTTCATCCTCCGTTGTCATTACCTGCAATTTGCATCGCTCTTGTCAATGGAATATGCAGATACACCGGTTTCTCTTTTTCGTCTTACCCACATGGTCGGATGTCCCCTTTCTTCTTCTTAAACTGTAAAGGCGCTTCCTTTGTTTACTTTTCCTGTCCTCTTGGTGTTCTTTACTCGCCATATTGGGTTTAGATCTAAGGTATTTGCCGATCTTTGTTTGCGTTTTTCGAGATTAGTTTACGAGTTTGTTTTATTTTTGTCTCTGCTCTCTTTTTGTTTCATTGATTAGTAACCCGGAATTAGAGTGGTCGGAAAGGAATTCTGTTGGTTTATTTTATTGTATGAACATCGAATGAAAGCTAGAATAAACTCGGATGTATGACTCATCTGGTTGGTTGGATTTGCTTTTATTCCTCCTGCATTGTACTTAGGTGCTTGATCGATGTCATTGTAGATGTTTTTGAACTCGACCAAGTTCTGTAATCTTATGAGAAACCTCAACACCATTTACTAGTCTTTATTTAAAATCTTATTCTCTTTACGCAGCTCCATCAATGGCCAAAAATGGGGAATGTGGGTGCAATCGAACTAAGATCATAATGACAATCGCTAAAATTATTGGTTTATATGGTTTCTTCTATCCGCTTGGTGTTTGGGTATGCAAGTAAGATCTCTTGGCTCGAAAGTGTGCTTTTTTGAGATAGTGAGTGGATTAATCATTGAAATTGTTAGGGTTTCATGTGACTCGAGGTCTAGTTGGGTTACGCTGATGAGTCAATGGTAGAATCTTATTAGGGTTTTGTTTTCAATATAAATTGATGTAAGCTAGAGTTCTAAAACAAAAGTTGTATTTCAATCTTTATAGTACATTTGTTCTTCTGCACGTGATATTTTTTCGAAAAGGTTTTTTCACATTAAATCTTATGTCTCACTTGTTATTCTCTTTTTCATTTGTCATTCCATTGTCAACGTATCACAGCAAGGTTAAGAGTTTCATACTTGAATCAAACAAAGTTTACAAATGCAATTTTAAAAATTAAAATTGCAATTTTTTTTAAAAAAAAGGAAAAAAAGTTGGGAAATTTGTTCTCCCTGCCATTATCTTGTTGAAGAAATTTTTTTATTTTGATCGATTGGCTGCCATCATAATCAAATCTTCTTTACAACGTGAAAAGAGTTTGTCAGAGTTGAAGTGCTAAAGATTTGCATCAACATCCTTCATTCTCGCTTTGACAGTACTGTGAAAGTGTATATTGCAAAGGTATTTTTTTATAAAAATAAAAACTTGAAAAAAATTGTTTCGGATTTTTGGAGGTTTCTTTTGAGATTTGGTGATTTAGGTTAGATTTGAAATCACATAGATATATTGAGATTAGATATTGTTTTTGTTTGAAATTCAAATGAATTTTGAATTTTGTAATATTTGTGATATTTTAGACGATTTGATTTGATTTGATTTTATGAGATATTACAAAATATGTTTTTTAAAACGACGAGATCTTGAAAGAAGATCTACCACATTTGAATCGTGATTGAAGATATCGTTATGGTAAACTAGCGATAGTAGAATTAGAAAATTTATAAAAGCAGATTTGATATGGTAGGTCGATATGCGAGAGATTTTTACGAAGATTTGGATGACATTGTGTGGGGTTTTAAGATGTCATCAATGGGGTTTAAATGCGTTTAAACTTTGTTAGCGTCCATGGTTGATGAGGCCCAACAATGGTATAATCTCATTTGGAGTTTTGTTTTTTTTCTGTAAATTGATGTAAGCTACATTCGCAAAACATCAGTTGTATTTCGATCTTCATAGTAGATTTGTTCTTCACTTGTTATTCATTTGTTGTTCGACTCTCAACAGGAATATCAGTCTGAATTTCCACTATGACGAGTTATGGTCAGAACTCGTTCATAGAAAAGAGTCAAGAAGTTCACCGATGCAGACAGGTATCAAATGCCAGTTTTTGGAAGCTTTGCAGCCGTTTTTGAGTCTCCCAAAACATGAATTCCATGCCCACCATCGTTGAGAAAGACATCCTTGCTGCTATTTTTGAACATGGATTGATTAGCATATATCATGACTGGTACTCTTATCTCTATCTCTCTTTGGCTTTGATAATGTTCTCAGCAGTCTCAGGTGCGAAGCCTTGTCAGCTTATCCTAGAATATATGGCAGTATTCATGCAAATGGTATTTCCAGCCTATATAAGAACAAGTCATAATGTTTTGTAATTTGATTTTACAGGCTATCAAAGTAATGAGATGGATCACGAAAAGGGTCGATTATTCTATTGTCTGTGACCGTATTTGGAGAAAACATATCTACATCCTTGGATTTGAATCGCGAGGAACAGATTGACAGGATGCTGCTGACCAAGTTTTAGGCAACTTTTTAAAAATGGTTTGTTCTTCTTCCTTATTGTTCGCGACATGTTCTTGCCACAGATGTAAGTTGTGGTCAAGTTTTCTGCAGAAAGATTCTGAGATTTTCTATCTTCCATTTTCATGGCTATCTGCAGATTAAAGACATTTGATAGTTATCAGTTTTTTGGAGAACAGTAGAGAGACAAAGAACTGTATTAAGCATCTGGTCTTGCCGGTTGAATTACCGAATTATTGAATCATTCATCTCCCGTAAAAGTTGATCCTGTGTTTTCATTCTTACTTCAATAATGTCTGTTACTTCAATTAACTTACCGAGCAAACTCTCTGTCAGCAGAAAATAATTTATCAATAGTATAATACACACTGAATCAAAACCCGAATCTCTCTCTCCTCTCTCTCTCTCTCTCTCCTCGGCGTGGATATAAAAGTAACCCTCCAAGCTCTTCCAGTCATCATCATTATTTTGTCTATTTTCAGCTTCAACTTCAGTTTTTTGCCTTTTTTTAGGCTGAAGAACTTTCGCTCCCGATCTCAACCGATACTAGATTGTGGCGTTTTTGCTCATCAATGGAAAAATACCACAAATCCAATAATCGCAGAGCCTCTTTTTTCCATCTAGCATCAGCGGAAGAGAATTTCGTTCTTAAACTTACCAAAAATGTTCATCACCAGTCCCCTCAAGCTATGACAAAGAAGCTAAACAGTTCGAAAAGCTTGACGGGAACAGCAAAAGAAGAGGAGATCAGCGTTTTCGATGCAGAAAGATACTACAACATGAAACTGGATGATGAAAAACAAGAAGATCTCGTCAAAAACGGAAGAAAGATCTTGAAAAGTAAGGATCATATTATCAGAAGCAGACCAGGAACTCCGAGTGTTTTTTCTGAATCGAGTTGGAATAGCCAAACGGCTTTGCTTCCGAGTTTAATGAGAAACGCTTCTCAAAAAGCTCAAAACAAGGTAAAGGGAAGAAATTTATTAGCGTCTCTCAGCTGCAGTGGCTCTTGTACAGATGAGAAATCCATTTATGTACCGAAAATCTCTGAGCAGCGAGGTTCTGTACTGGTTGAGGGGAAGAAAAAGCTTCAACCCGGAACTCTAATGGCGAAATCCAGGCGAAATTCTCATGGGATGTCAAAAGAAGAACATTATTTTGCTCCAAAATTACACCAAAGGGATGCGAAATTGTCTGACGAAGATCAAAACCCGCGAAAATCACTGGACGTGTTTGGCTCTCAGAAGAAGATTGAACAAGAAGATACAGTCGCAATGAATCTAGAAAGAAAACTTTCGGTTTTGACATGGGACGCAATTCCTAAAGCTCCGACTACTAAAAACGCAGTTCAAAATGGCGGAGAAGATGAAGATGGAAACAGCGATTGTAGTTCAGATCTGTTCGAGATCGAGAATCTCTCAGGAAGTGGGCAACCGCTGTTTACAAGTCACACTTCAGATGGGTTACCAAGCGAAACTGAAACAAGCACAGATTTTACAACTGTTTCAGAGCTCGAAGAGAAGAAAATGGCGGAGAAAGGAGTTCAGCCGCCATTGTTGACGGAAAAGAAAGAGCAGACGACCTGCAAGAGCCATAAAGCTGCGAGAGTTTCAGAAGCTGTCATCACAACAAACGGAGTAGTGTTACCATTGGCCACCAATTTACTGGTTTAAAAGTTGAGAATTTGGTTTGCCGGGTGACTGTAAAATGGAGATGAAATCCATGGAAAGAGTGAGAGAAAGTTGGAGATGATTCGATGGTGACATCATGAAGGGGAGGAAGAAAAGGTGGGAATGATATGAAGGATGATCATTTGTGTGTTGAACAAAAGAGGAAATGGTGCATGTGGTTGTACAATCAAATCTGAATAAGTCCATGGAATGTTTCTGTGAAATCTGAATTATTTTCATTTTCTTTCAGCGAGAGAGAGAGAGAGAGAGAGAGAGAGAGGTTTGTTGAGTGTCTTTTGTGTCATTTAAAAGCAAAACAATTGATCAAAGCTTCGTAAATTTCTTCATGTGGACTGAAAACATGCAAACCTCTCTCTCTCTCTCTCTCTCTCTCTCTCAAATTTAACCCTACAACACGTTGTATTATTTGAAGAAAGAGTTTCTACCCTAAATCTTAAACAAGAGATTATGGTCACGTCACTTGGTTATGGGTCCTGAAAAAACCGAATAGGATCACAACACTTAGGTTTTGCACTTTTATTATTATAAAGAACTAATTTAGTTGGTTTGGATCCGACTTGATCGTACTAAAATCATTAAACTTGAACCAAAACCGAAATCTAATATATGGTAATATACTAATCCAGACCTAACAAGTAAAACTCAAACGATCTATTATTAGTCCTTGATTCAGTACTATTTTTCGATAAAACCAGACCAATTCATGTTACAAACACTCGTACATGTAACCCTAAACAACTACCAAATTCAAAAAAATGTTATTTACAAGCACAAGTATATTCTTTAGGGTACAAATGAGGCTACCAAGAGGAGAACTTCATAGCATATGGTATTATTACATTCCGAAGTCCTATGCAAAACACAAAATATGTGTCACACAAACGACCCATGCTTTTGATATTTCCATAGCTGCTGCCCCCGAATACTTGAGGAGGTCAATTGCCAAATCCAAAAATAACGTGACATTACATGACAATATCACACTACATATTTCAATTTTTCTAATCGCATATTACATGATCCCAGGATCTGATCATTACAAGCACTCGATCGACAAAGATTAATGACGAAGATTAACGAGTAAATCACTTCTACGAATACATAGGGTGAAGAAATTAGAGAAGAATCCAAAACTTAGGGTAAGGTGGGTGGCAAACATTGAATTCTGCAGCCATCACGTAGATGTAAGGTGGATCCCACGATTCTTTTGTTTCACTTGCGCTCCACAGAAACTAAGTCGGAAACCTAATTAACATTGCAGCCACAATATATTGTTATCTTGGCCTGTCCAATCAAACAGTTCTAATTTTAAATAAGTTCATTTTATTGGTTAATTAACTTCTTTGAAGTATAATCCCCTACTTTATGCTCCTACTTTACAACGCATTCATTCTAGAAAAGAGCGTTTGATTGTGTTAAGGAGGGAACATCTCGAAAGTATGTGTCCATAGCTTGTCAAAACTCTTATCTCTTTCGTATAAATTGTTGGCGTAACGTTCCTCTTCGGATGGTTAAAATGATTAACACCTAACTAAACAAATATTACAACGGCCGCTCCACATTACCTAGCTAAATAATAAAAAAATTTCAAAGAAGATATAGTTTGTTTGCGAGGAAACCTCGGGAAAGTGAAGGGCAAGGCATGTGAAACGAAACCGGAATGCGGTTTGTTGGAAATGATGGTGTCGTAGCTCTACTTTATGGTTTGATAAAAGTTGTTAAACCTAAGATGGGTTTTGGGAATTTTAGGTTAAGGACGTTGAGAAACAAACAAAAGAGTAACTATAATACATTCGCCTAATTTGATGCTACATTAGTGCTATGATTAGTAGGGTAATGCTCTATCTATTTCAGTGTTCACGAAACAGAAGAAGCGTGGATGGAAAGATAGTTCGAACCCCATGTGCATGATGTGAAAAGAAGAAATTAAGGAAAAGTGGAACAGATGAATCATAAATGAACATATGAGAGAGATAGAGAGAACCAATTTAGATGACATCAAATGTTTGTTTCATCAAAGTTCTAAACAATAAAAGATGGTATATGAAGACCCGTTAGCCGTTACGGTGTTTTTTATTTTACCCTAAAAAATGCGTCTTTTTACTCCGATGTAATTGTGATGACCGGAGATTGTTGTATCGATCGAAGAACGAGGTGTGTATGAAGAGTGTTACAAAGAGAAATAAAAGCATATGGTCCAAGAAAAGAATGTTGTGAAGGGGACCAAAAGAGTTGGGATCAAATTCAAAACCATATTTAAAACCAGAGACAGTGATGAATGGTTAGCCAACTGCAATTGATGAACGATGGACCACCGGAGAAGATGGAAGCAGTGGAGGCGTAGCTCAGAGAAGAATAGCTTCCAATGGCATCTGCATTTAATGCGATTAGGAGCTGTTCTTTAGCTAAGAAGATGATTGAAGAAGAAGAAGATAAGACCAACACACATGGAATCAATCTGTCTTGTTGAGTTATAACTTGATCAAAGAGTGAAACAAGGTTCTTTATGGACCAAAGTTAAGGGTCTTTTGATGGTGTAAGCCCAAAATTGAAGGGTTTGCCTCCATTCCATATTACTATAATATTCTTCTCGTATAGTATTGTTCCTTTTATATACTCTTTCGCACATATTATGTATTCGGAGCAAATTAGTAAGTCAAACTAATAAATAGAAGAAGGAATTTTACGTGTAATTATAACATTCATTTAGAATTAAAGATTGACTGACTAGTTATTTTTGTTTATAGGTCAAAATAGATTGTACTAAATATGAAGAAGAATTATGCTATTAGGCAATATAAGATTATACGCTAACTCTTATAGGTTACACGGTCACATTCAAATGAATATTAAGTTGTTTTGACTTTTGAGCTTTCAAGATAGAGACAAGATAACACAAAATTACATTTACACGTTTCAAATCGACCTAATCACAATAGCCGTCCAAGCACAGGGTGTCGAAGTTATTCTATCTGCATCGAAAAGCAGACAAAATCCTCTCTTTTTTTCTGGAAAAAAGCAGGATAAAAAAGGAGTCTTAATCATGAAATAATCTTAGATGAGAGCTTCTGAAAATGACGAAGAACTTGGGAATCCCCATAATCGATCTCTCTCCCTTCTACAGAAAAAATGGAGAAGGGGATCCACATGAGACGGAGGAAGAAGAGGCGGCCATGAAAGAGATGGGAAAAGCTTGCTCTGGGTGCGGGGTTTTTCATGATAAAAAATCATGGGGTTCCTCTAGATTTGATGAGCAAAGCTCTTGATCTTTCGAAAAAAAATTTCGATTACTCCGATGAAGAAAAACAGAAGTTTAGATCTTGTTCAAATGCACCTCTTCAAGCTGGATATGAAAAACAGCCGGCAAACTCGCTGGACAAGAACGAGTATCTTGTCATCAATCCCCCCTTCTTCCAACTTCAACGCCTTCCCCACAAATCCTCCACATTTCAAGTGCGTCTTCATTAGAAGAATAATTCGATTCATTTCAGTTCGAAACATTGAAAAACCCCAGATTTTATTTGTAATTTAGGTATTTGTTTTTGGTTTTGACAGGGAAGTGCTGGAAGAGATCTTTCTTCACCTGAGAAACACAGCTAGGGTCGTGGAGAAGATATTGAACCAGTGTCTGGGTCTTCCTCCTGACTTTTTGAATGAATTCAACGATGACAGAGCCGGCGATTTCATGGCGGCTTTGCATTATTTTCCGGGAGTGAAAAAGAAAACAATGGAACAACCCTACGTCAAGATGGCAATTGTGTTACCCTCCTCTTCCAAGTTGACGTCGGAGGACTTGAAGTTCTCCGGGACGGTGACTGGATTCCGGTCACTCCCGTTCACGGAACTATTATCATCAATCTCGGCGATGTTATACAGGTAAAAAAAAAACAAATATGTAAAAAAATAAACACAAGAGTGTAACTCGCAGAGTGGTGAGGAAGAAGCGAAGGCACAGATATTCGTACGCTTTCTTCTTTAACTTGGAGGGAGGGAAACGGGTTGAGCCTCTCTCACGCTTTACTTCCGCCATTGGAGCACCTCCAAAATACAGACTCTTTCTCTGCAAAGATCATCTGCGGTTGAGGGTGAAGAACAAGACAGA
>QAOC01018440.1:110179-134092 GCA_003255005.1 Begonia fuchsioides
CTACGAAACTTCCTAAGAGACTCTAAAAATGAGTGCGAAAAGGAATATGGGTCGAGAGGAGAGAGAAACAAATAACAATTTATGTTATGTTAGGTAATAATTATAAATGAATATTTTATAATTAAGAAAGTTTTTCTATGTTAACCTATTTTCTTATTTTTAAAATGTATAAATAAATCCCGTCGTGAAAAAATATATCAAAAAAACTTTTAATTTTAAAATTTATAAAAAAAATTCTATTTTAAAATGGGAAGATAATCACCCATTTTTTATTTTTTTTAAGAAATTTTTAAAAAAAGTTTGCGGGTCAAGCGGGTCAAGCGGGTCAACCAAAACAGACCCGCTAACCCGCTAACAACCCGCAAAACATTCAGATTTTTAAAATATTGACCCGTGACCCGACCTGACCCGACCCGTTAACGTGCGGGTCGGGTTTGACCCGCGGGTCGGGTTTGCCCACCCCTACTTTTCACAGCTAACTCTTGGGTCCTACTCGTCTTCTTCCTCTTCCTCTTTCATTTATTAACAAACCACCGCACGTGGATTCTGAACTCCACTCGCAGTCCATTCATGTCTCTCTCTCTCTCTCTCCCTCTCTCTCAACCTCGTCTTGCATCCCAAGCTGTGTCGTCGTCGTATGAGCCATGAACGATGAATTTGAGGCTCGTGCTCTTTCATGTGTACTATCGAAGTTACCTCCTTTTTTACGCTCTTTAAATCTGTCTCCTGGAGAGATGAAATGAAAAATAAAGTATGATCACTGATCGCTGATGATAATCATGCATATAATATATGGGAAAATATCTGCATCATGAAATGAATATATTTGGACTACACAAGAGAGATAAAGAGAGAGAAAAGAAGAAAAAGAGGAGAGAGAGAGAGACAACCCTGAATAGAGGGAAATAGAGATACCAATTCAATCATGGAAGGAAATAAAGAGCTTCGTCTGCCACACAGCATTCGCCGTGCGACCTTTCCTTTCCAGCTTCTCAAAAACAGAGAAGAAGAATCGTTTTGCTCTACATGCCCATACCCTGATTCTCTTCCCCTTGCCGCCGATCTCACCGTCTCCGCCGAAGCCTCCATCTCCCATTTTCCGACCACCTGTCCCGACGAGGTCACGAAGAAGCCTCCGATCAAAAAAGCACCTTGCAAAGACCGCCATACAAAGGTCGACGGCCGTGGGCGGAGAATCCGAATGCCCGCTCTCTGTGCAGCTAGGGTTTTTCAGCTCACCCGAGAGCTGGGACACAAGTCCGACGGTGAAACCATTGAGTGGCTTCTCCAACAAGCTGAGCCATCAGTAATTGCAGCCACCGGAACTGGAACTATTCCGGCTAATTACTCGTCGTTGAACATATCGTTGAGAAGTTCCCGTTCAACCATTTCGGTACCATCACGGCTCCGATCATCTTCTTATTACAACCCAAACTTTTTGAGTCAGCACCAGATGAAACCTCTCTTTGCCGGGATTTCGCCGGAATCCATGTCTACCCTTCTGTCTTTTCAGTCTGGAAATATGGATAGTTCGCTTCAAGCAAAGCAAGAACTACAAGAAGTTGCGATTGAACAACTGGAGAAACCAAGGCCCGCGGAGAAGGACTTTATGCTGCAGCCATGCACCGGTGACGTCGGTATTCAACCAAGCCAAAATGCTCAAATTCCTGCAAATTTCTGGGTGACTGCAAGTAGGAACAATAACCAATTTACGCCAGGAGTTGATAGCGGATGGACAACATTTCCTTCTATAAACAACCACGGGTTTCAGTTCATGAACTTTCCGCCGCCGTTTACCTTATTTCCTGGTGAGCAGTGTGAAGAAGGAAACCCCGGCGGCGGCGGAGGTCCAAACTCCTTCAAAATTCCTTCCGGAGCTAGTCTGTCTACGCAACTAAGCAGGTCTAATCACCATTAGAGACGCTGGACAGATTGCAGTTTCATCTACCAGAAAGAACTGAGATTTGATCGGATTCTACTAGTGTGATTTCATTTGTTTCTCAAGAAACTCGTCGAAATACAGTGCTTCGACATGGGCTTCGATCGAATCGGAAGAAGGTTTAGGGTTTTCTTAGATTACGTTGGCATCAATCATTACTTGGCTTGTCCATTTATTAATCATATTACTCGTTAATCAGCCTGAGTTAGTGACAGTCGGCCTTTGTGATCTTTCATCCAACGACTCACAAGATTCAGAGGCGGGCCCCAACAGATAGACGGCCCGCATTACATCAAACTCGAGGTGGTGGGCCCGGTGCTGGAGGTTGGCTATGCAAATGTACAAACTCACTGGCACCAGCTTGAAGTCTTCCTCCTTGCTTTTCCCTGCATCCCTCGTGTCATCGCTCATTACTGTCTCCCAGCTCCCTCTTTTATAAATATGACTAATATATAATTATAAAACATTTTTAATTATATTTTCAGTATTTTTTTTAATTATTCCAATAAAAAAATCTAGATTTACTTATGCAGTAAAGATATTTAATTATGAAGATTAGCCGGGGTCGCTAGGTTGGGGTTTTGGGCCGGTTTTTCTAGGTCGGGTCTAGTTGGTTTTTTCGATTTATTTTTAAAAAACCCCCCAAGACGAAATGGAGATCTTGGGTTTCCATCGTGTTTGGTTGGGTTGGGTCTGACTGGCTTTTGTCCACTTGAAATTATTTACAAATTTAGACCGTCTGCATGGTGTACTTTCCTCCCTCGGATTACCTGCTGCTTATTCTCGACACTTGTCGGCGTGGATCTCCAACACGAGCATTCTCTCTCTACCCTGATGCGCACTTTTGGATCAAGACGACGCAGATTTACGCGTCGGTTAATACCCATCTGGTGCCCTTTTTTTGATGTTCACACGTGGAAGTGGAAGAATCGAAAGAGGTTGGAATAATCGGAGATGGGATCTGGTGCCGGGAGTTTCTTCAAAGTTGTTCTCAAAAACTTCGACGTTTTTGCAGGGTACGTCTTTCTTCTTCGACTTTTATTGGTCATCGTCGTTTAGGTTTCGTATCAGTTCGATTTGCGGTCGTTTGAATGTTTGGGTTCGATTTGCAGGCCGTTGGTCGGTCTCGTTTATCCATTGTGAGTGAATCAAACTCTTTAACCTCGTAATTTTATCGCTTTTTGGGGAGATTCGTAACTTGCTTGAAATGGGTACGATTGATTTTGTGTAGATATGCTTCAATTAGGGCTATTGAGAGTAGGTCTCCTGTTGATGATCAACAATGGCTTACTTACTGGGTTCTCCACTCCTTGATCACGCTTTTTGAGCTCACATTTTCCAGACTTCTCGAATGGTGAGAATTTTTCAAATAATTTCTCATTTTGGAATGATTTTCTCTTTCTTTTGATGTCTATTTTTCGAATGATGATCTTCTCTGAAAAATGCTAAGTTTGGTTAAAATTTAGGGTTCCAATCTGGCCATATGCAAAGTTGGCCCTGACATGCTGGTTGGCGCTGCCATTCTTCAGCGGCGCCGCCTACGTGTACGAGCATTTCGTCCGAACTTTCTTCACCAATCCACAATCATTCAATCTCTGGTACGTACCAAAGGCCAAGGACGCTTCCGGGAAGCCAAGTGATATCATAGCTGCCGCAGAGAAGCACATCCAAGAGCATGGAACTGAAGAATTTCAACAACTCATCACCAGGGTAATTAAGTTCATGATATCTTCGTTTCCATTTTCAGCTACTTGTATAGATTCATTTACTCGCTTGGATTCGCAGGCCGACAAGGCTCGGAGTAGAACTTACGAGGCCTTCGAAGAGGACTACAAATACTGAATTGAGTTGTGCCGAGCTGAATGTCCGGATTACGTACCTTATGCATACGATGTAATATTCCTGTAGACCGAGTTTAACTTCATCTCTGCAACTCAAACTCAAGTTTGGTAGATTTGAATAAATAATCTGAGTTAGAGCTTCTACTGTTATGCATGGAGTTTTCTCTTCGGGGCTACGTAGAATATGATAACGAAAGCCTTTTTCTATTTCAAACAAGCAAGAAATAGGAATCAACCAAGTCATGTTTCAATTAGCAAATACGCTACTCAGAAAATTAAAGAAGGGCCAATTTTCGACAGCTCACTCACTTTCAGAAGGGGTGGAATCTTACCTGGAAAAGTAATGGCCTTGCTTGTCAATCGCCATCGCTGTATTAAACCCTTGTCAGACCACCCTTTTTGCTCTCGTTAAAGCTCAGAGATCTGGGCCTTCTACACTTTTGGACACGCTCATTGCTTGGATCATATAATCCTGTGCTTCGTCCAGAGCTGATTCTTTTGCATCTTCTGCGTAGAGTATCTTCTTTATTGCTACGGCCATCTGAACAGTGATATAAAGCGTACATATTAAAGTCACGGCCAAACAACACAAATTGCCAATACACACTGTAATTAGTTCTCACCGGAACATTTTCTACTTCTGGAGTTTGGCAAAGAATTTCCACGTCCCTCAACTTGGCAAAGTAAAAATCTCTCTCTTTTTCTAGAAGATCCACCGACAATTTGAGATCTGTAATCTGAGAGCATACACCTAATGAGTAGTTGTCAAGGAGAGTGGACCACCTCCAGACAGATACGATAAAAACAAACTCATCGGGCAAAAACAAAGGAGGTTGTTCAAAGAAAACAAGTAATTAAATGCAATGAATTACCTCCTTGGACAAAGCCTGAAGCTCTTCGTTGGAGTTTCGGTCAACAGTAGCCGCTGCATATGTCCTGTGCTTGGATCCTATGTCCATGACCATCCATTTGATTAAAAAACGAAATAGAGAAACAGAAATGATGTTATTTTAGAAAACATAAAATGAAACATTATGGGAGAAAAATTCTGACCTTGTTGGGTCTTACTTAGACCAATAGGGTCCGGGATTGAGTTTTGAGCATTGTTTGCTTGAAGTGATTTTGAGTTCTTTGGATGACCCTTGGGGTTGCGCTCCTTACCGCCCTTTGTTCTTCGTTCAACCGGATTATAGTTTCTAAACAAAGTAAACTATGCGGTTTATGTACAAGAATAAAATCATGGGGATCGGAAGAGAAAAAACTTAGGTAATGAAATGAACTTTGCGTACTCGTTCATTATGCCACCATTAACTGAATCACAGTAGCGTTTCATCCATTGCAGAAATTCCAAATTGTCTAGAGGTCGCCCTTTTACAAGCCTATTAACTTCAATGTGCTGCCATGGAAAATAAACTAAATTTTTCAGAACTCTTTAAAACACCAGTTTTGAGCCTGGCAAGTCAAACTAGAAAAAAGAATCGTATAAAAAAACACAAGCATGGTTTTCATTTAATCAGGCATATTACTACGTGCATGTGAAAGAACATAAATTCAAGACAATGACGAGAAATAGAAGATCTACACATAATCGTTCAAAACAGGTGAGATTGATGAGGAGTAGCCTTTCATTTATTCAGAAAGAATGACTAAACAAGACTTTTTAAGTTTAGTCTCAGTCTCAGATATGTTTATATTCAAGGAAATAGACAGTTTACCAAACAGAAGAACCGAAATAGAATCATGATTACCTTATCGATTTTCAATTTGTTGAACACGTCCTGCAGAACCTTGTAATTTTGAATCATGTCATATTCAGTTTTTGCATCGAAGTTCACCTGGCATTACATATTCCAAGATAAAAATGCAACAATAAGACAACAATCATTGGTGAAATCAGAAAAATACGCAGAAATTGTTCTTCTTCACCTTGTGCATTGGAACAACTCCAGAATAGGTCATATCCATCATTTGACATTGCACAGCTCCAGATGCAGCCTATCAAGAAAACACAAAATGCTAATGAAGAATCAAAGAACAATAAAGGGAAATACGAACTTGCTTTGACAAAAATTATGTCGATCTTCGTTTCAATCAATTATGCAATGTTCATTTTTTATCACTTCTCCTTTAGCAGTCTAAATTTTTTGTGACAATATCATTGAACTTCAGTGCTATAGGAGGGTGCCATCTAAAGCACGCTGCTTAGTTTCTTGACATGGTTGACGAAATGCACATCTTAATCCAGCAAAGAATATGAGTGTAAAAGAAAATTTGGATATATAATTTATAACTATAGGGGTCAGATCTAGCTTACTCACAAGTAGAGAAATCTCACAAAGCTCATCCAATGATATGCCCCAAGAAGTTTACCAAGTCGTATATCAATTGAATTAGACCTATTTTTTACGCCGCTGTGAATTCTTGATCTTTGATTCCTAAATGCATGACTAAGAATTTCTTCCAATCGAATTCAGTTCCTCTGAAGAGGACGTGAACACGAACAAATACAATTAAATTTAGTTTGTGAAATCATCTCGACATTTACTTAAATACCTTAAAAAAAACGCGACTAAATTCAACTGAAACGGAAAGAAGAAATCCACGAGAGGGAAAACAAAAGAGAAAAGATAAGTTATCCGAAAATGCGAGGACGAAGAAACCCCTTCCCAAAGAACTATCGGCGATTTCTAGAATGATTTTCTAAAGAACCAAACAACGCCGGGAGAATAAGAAGGTTGGGTAGAGAAGGCAAACCTCTTCAATGCGGGAGAGAGCAAGCTGCAGACAGTTGTTGATCCACGTCAAAATCTCATTCCTCCCCACAAAATAAGCACTGTCCATCATCCCGATGTTGGAAGCCATGATTGCCCAGAGAAACCCAGAAACCCCAAATCATAAAAGGAGAGGGAGAATCGAAAACAGGGAAAATGGGCAAGAATGGAATGGAATTATATATCGATGGCGATGATATTAAGGAGGGATTTGTGCTAAATCTTAGGGAGAAAGAGTGCTTTGAAAGAGCGTTTAAAATTCCACGGAAATGAAAAACAAACCCTAAAACTTTCGAAACGGAAACAGTGATTTAATGGTGAGTAATGGCTTCGTTTCACAAACATCCAAACTGAATTTGGTTTCTGGTCGACTCTGCAACGTCTGAAATTCGCTGTCCCGTTTGATTTTCTTTCAACACTAATCATTATTAGCCGCTAATATAATAACAAAATTACTCTTAAAATATTAAGTCATCAATTAAATCTAATAAACGAGAGCGACAACTAACTTGATTAAATTTTAGCTTTGACTAATTGACTTAGTGGCTCCTGATACTCCGATTCCACTTCGGTTGGTTTTGGGTTCAGCCCGGCCTGAGTTTCATGCACTCCATGTTGATGTAGTTTTGTTCGGTATCACGACTTTGAGGACAAAACCATGACCAACCTATGAATCCCCATTTGTGATTTGGGGAAGAATAAGAACTATAATCAATCCTCTCTCCAAAATTGGTCGTGACACTGCAAACGAGTCATAACAAAACAGAATGCATTTTAATCATTAGTCAAGAACAAATATAATTATAATTACGATGGCATGGCGAGGGAATAGTCATGGATAGGTGAGCAAAGAGGGGGTATTCTGTGTCAATTTTGACGCTCCCCGTTCTCTGAGTCGGCGCTGACACGTTAGCCATCTTGTCGTTTTCTGATCTCTCCCTCTCGTGCTTCTCTTTGTACGCGTTCGGTGAAGGTAAACAAGAAAAGATGAAACGGCGTATGTTTTGTCTTCTTTGTTATTATTCTCGACGGCCATAGCCACCCATTGGAGAAGAACACGATGCTAAAGGAAAAGAAAGGCGGGGAAGTAGAAAAGATCCCGTTTTTCGTTTTAGTGCCTGTTGGTGAGTTTCTCGATGGGCAATTGCTTGGAAGCTCGCTCGAAGGTGGATCACTCTCTTAGTTCTATTCCTACTTCTGGTAATGTTTTTTTTTCTGCTCTTCGTCTTCCTTCTTGTTCCCCTCAACTAATTACCCTTTTTTCCTTTCTTCCACTCTGGATTTGGGGGAGGGGTAGATTTGGAGAATCTTCTCATCTAGGTTTAGGAAGCGGAACACTTTCTCTGAACATGTTGCTTAGGTTCAATAATGAAACTTTGACTTTTTATCTCTCTGTCGTATATCCAGATATGTCTTAAACGCTCTGAATTTGGTAATTCAAACGGACATTTATTCTTTTGTTTAACTTTCTTTGTTTGATATTTGCTTAGGTGCTTGTATTTGTCTATTTAAAGCATGAATTGTCATATTGTCCAACCTCTAGTGTTCCATTTGGTTTCTTGCAGAGACTGTCAAAGCTCCAACGTCCTTAACCGTGCCATCAGTCAGCAAAACGGCTACTTATAGGAGTCTCCCCTCTCCAAAATCCGAATTTGACATATTATCATCCCCCAATTTGAAAGCTTTCACCTTCAATGAGCTTAAAAATGCAACTACAAACTTCTGGCCCGACAGTCTCATAGGCGAAGGAGGCTTTGGCTATGTTTATAAAGGGTGGATCGATGAGCAGACTCTAAGTGTAGCGAAGCCCGGATCCGGGATCGTAATTGCTGTGAAGAAGCTCAAACCTGAAGGTTTTCATGGTCATAAAGAGTGGTTGGTTGGATAGTTTTTTTTGCTGTTTGTTAAAGGACTTAGAATATCATTTTGAGAATCTACTTAGTGCCTAACAACTCTTGTTAATTGCAGTCAGAAGTTAATTATCTCGGTCAACTTCATCATCCAAACCTTGTCAAACTCATCGGTTACTGCCTTGATGGCGATAGCAGGCTTCTGGTCTACGAGTATATTGTCTAAAGGCAGCCTGGAAAATCATCTTTTTCTGCGTATGTCAATTTCTTTTTAAGCATTACTACCTTTAGTTGAAGACAAGTTGCCTACAATAACAAAACTAAATCATTTCAGGGGGTGCCCAGCCGCTATCGTGGGCTTATAAGGATCAAAGTTGCAATCGATGCAGCTAGAGGGCTCTCGTTTCTACACGATTCCGAGCAAAAAATTATATACCGCGATTTCAAAGCTTCGAACATTTTACTGGATTCAGTAAGTTGACTCCCAAAACAAAGGCTGGTTTAGAGTGGTACAAGGGAAGAGAGAAAAGAAGGAAAGTGGGAGATTTTCGGCAAAGAACGGGCTGTTTATAACGTCGTCTTGTTATTATGTTGTTGTGCTCAGGATTTCAATGCTAAACTTTCAGACTTTGGGCTGGCAAAAGAAGGTCCCACAGGGGATCGAACTCACGTGTCAACTCAAGTCATGGGCACTCATGGCTATGCTGCCCCTGAATACATGGCAACTGGTTAGATTCTAGCCTAATTCGAGAATTTCTTTGAATAATATTTGTCTAGGAATCATAAATATAACCACCTTTCCTACATTGTTTTCTTTTTATAATCATCAAAAGAACATATCTAACTGTGTTGATTATAATATCATGCAGTAATGTGATTGAAAAACATGTTTTAACAAATCAATGTTTTTTTTATTGGAGTGTAGGTCGATTAACTACTAAATGCGACGTCTATAGCTTCGGAGTTGTGCTCATCGAGCTACTCTCAGGGCGGCGTGCGGCAGACAAAACAAAAGTGGGTGTGGAGCAAAATCTAGTGGATTGGGCGAGGCGGGCGATACCCTAAGATGTTGATTAGAAGGTCAATACCCCCAAAAGGCAGCTTATGTGGCCACCGGATTTGCATTACTGTGCATAAACGATGCCAAACTCCGGCCACAGAGGTCAGAAGTTTTGGCCACTCGAGTGACTTCCGACGACCAGATTTGCAAGCAGTCCTATATTAGAACACAGAAGGGTTCGGAGTCCCGGGCCGAAGTCTCCATTTGCGACATAATTACCCTTCACCCCTGGCCGAGACTCCCAAGGTTTCTGGTTTATCTTCTTGATATAATTTGGCGGCGTCCAGTGTAAATTCTTGGTTGTTTTTGAACATATTTATTGTTAATTTCAAATGGGCTGAAACATTTTGTACGATAGTTTAATGTTTTAGACAGTGTCTGTATAGAGAGGTACCGTCAACTTCAATTTGAAGGTCGTTCCACGGATTATGAACTGATGTTTCTAATAATAACACGACCATTTTGAATGAGAACGTCAATTGTTGTTTTGATGAGCTCTAATTCGGCAATCTGACTATGTCGGGACAGGGATTTGTTTGAAGAAGCTAAGAATATGAAATCAAGAAAATTAGCTTTGCTTCGGTTAATGGCGGAGAAACTCCAAACATGGGGCTGAGTTCTTTGAAAGATCACGATGGAGTGAAACAATTCTTCAAATCAGAGACTGCAGAGAATCCAAGAGGGATAATGGTGGAAGTTTATTGGGAGCAAGATGATTCTGGAGCACTTTTCAGTCCAATGCTTCTCTGGCTGCTACTTCTTTCATATCATCTTCCCAGAGAAACATCTTAGGCTTCTGTCGAGCTGGAGAGTGCATCCATGGAGTCATTTTTGACCCAGAAAACATCGATGCATCCCGTTTTCACTGATACTTTTGTTTCCCCCTGTTCGGTCCTGCTATATATTCTTCAATTTACATCAGTAAAATTTATTGATAATTTGATAAACTGATAGGATCGATGGCTTAGCAGCCAAACTCATGTGAAGAAATACATGATAGAATTGCATTCCAAGTTTGAAATTCTAGAGTGTGAAACCAAGCACAAGTAGTCTTCAGCAAATAACAGCTTAGAATAGTTTGTAATTGTTGCTGAGCAAACGTTGAACCTATGATGTACATATACTCAAAGGCACCCACAATGAAAGACACTCAATATAAGACTCCAAACCCGATAGACTCCTCGGACTTACAGACTCGTTTTCATTTTTCAGTTTCAGCACATAAGCATAATCCACCGTTGATATCGAACTTCACCTTCTCCATTCTGCTTGATTTACCTTTGCTGAAAAGAAGAGTGGAAAGTAAACAAGAAAAGATAAGTAAAGTGAAATAGATAAGGCTTAAAAAGCTGTAAACTTTAAAGCATGTAAAAATTTAAAACAAATAATGTAACATATGTATGAAGATCGACTTATATATAAAGGTCAACTAGAAAACAAGAAACGTATGTTTATATAAAGATCAATAATTACTGTAATCAGAGAATAAAAGACCCGAAATTTCATACCATTTCCGTCTCTTGAAGCCAGAAGAGACTTTTCACTTTTATGTCCACCTTTGCCACGGGCTTGAACAGGCCTTTGTGTTCTTGGAGAATGAGAGCTCATTTTGGCATTGGTTGAAGATGGGAGGGAGTGACGCCGAACAATATTATTCTTTTCAGTCTCATTTCCAAACCTGAGTGATTCTTGTGCTCTCAGCTTTGCCTTTGCAGATTCAGTTGCTGCCATATAACTTGGTATGGAGGGACTATTTTGCATACCATTTTCGGCTAGCTTTACTGGATTCGAGACCTTCTTGCTTGATTTCTGATTCTCGCTATTCATCAAATCGTCCTTGTGGTTCAACTCACCATTCACCACGGCAATATTCTCATCGTTAATACCATTTGCTGTTAAAACCTTCAAATCCATAGCATCCTCGAGAGTGATTTGAGCTTTAACATCGATCTCCATTGAAGGATTTAAATCTGTTACAACTTGATCAGTACATGTTGCATCAGGAGTCTCTTTTTTCATCACCAATGCCTCGGACTCTATTTCTTCATTAGAGTCATTCGCTATCACCGGGATCTCTTTTTTCATCTTTTCATTAGAATTATTTACACTGCGTTCGAAAATCTCTAGACCTGAAGCAATGGCACTCTTTTCCAAAGTCTCTTTTTGCTTTTCAGTTTCAGCTTCTATTTGTACAGAATTTTCTGTTACAGTGTTATGAACCTTCCTTAAGCTACGCTTAACTTTTTCAAGCTCACTTTGGGGATTATCTTGCACCTGATCTACTGCATGGGATGAACCTTTCCTTAGATTACGTTTGGGCTTCTCGATTTCAGAGGACGTTTGCACAGAAGCACTGTCATTGATAGCCCCAGGAAGTTTCCTTGTGCGCTTCGATCTAACAGATTGTGCTTCTGAAATTTGACCATTGATCTGTTTTTTCTGGATTTTGGGTTCTGTGATCTTTTTTGGATGAGGAAGCGGTTTCCAAAATTGGGTCCTGGACCAGCGTTCTAACCAGCTAGAGACAGAGTTCTGATCCTCAGAGTCATAATGGAGATGAAGAGGCTTTGCAGTAGGAGATGAAGCAACCAACTAGAACAACAAAAAACAAATAAACCCAAAAAGAAAAAAGAAAACATGAGCAAAAAGAAAACATTAAACATTCAGAATACATAAACTACAGTCCTCAATTCAATAATAGCGAGACGGGGGCAAATTCAACGAGAAACTTGATCAATTTATTTTAAAATAATCTAGTTTTCTGTACAACAAAAGTCATTAAACTGGCCACGTTAGAGTCAATGCACTGAAACTTGTAAATGAAAAGCTGTCTAGAAAGATAAATATTCCATAGAGAGGAAACAAACTTACAATGATGAGTAGTCTAATTTACCTTGAGAATAAAAATATTTGCAGAAAATTTTGCCATGCGGGCTGAAAGGGTAACTTCACCAGGATTAACCAATAGCCGATCGTTCTAGATAGAACAGAGAGAGAGGTATAACTATTGGTAAAGATAAGATCAATATAAATATATTCTTTATTAGCCAATGGAAGTCATAACTCAAGCTTAAAGTATTCATTTTCTAGTATTTGAGCAGAAATAAATTTAATGTTATTACCATATGCGTAACAACAATGCATTTCCCTCGCACTTGGTCAGAATGTCTCGCAATCCTCCCCCGAATAACTGCTTGAAACTTCACAATTCTCAGCATGCAATTCAGCGTTGCAACGGCTTGCCTTCTAACCAAGTGTCCTCGAATAAGTGCCTGCAACCTTATAATACCTTTGAGAGCGCAGAATGCCCTACGAGCCTTCACAGTAATAGATTGCATCAGTAGAAGTTAATCTCCCCATTAGAGAGAATTAAAAAGATGAAAAAAAACAAGCAGTGTAGTAATCTATCAGGTATCAGGGTCATGCAAACATATGGTTGCACTGATACTATGTTCATAGGACAGCCCAAAAATGGGCAAATCGACCAATTGGCTGAGTGCGAAAAGCGTCTTCATCCAATCCATTGCTTTATCTTCTAAGTAGTTAATTAGCATTTCTAGTTGTTTGACAAACATAGAACTTCTAATTGCATCTAAAAACAACTAGATAGCAAAACTGATATTACAGTGATCACCTTCATCTTCCTGGCAAGGTGCACAAGAGCAATTCTTAATTAAACATATCCAACATTATAATAGAAATACTAATTTATTGAAAGAGTTAAATAGTTTTGGGTGTAAAAGATAAGTACCAGATAACCCCTAAAAGCAGCCTGCACTTTTTTTGCTGCTTTCTCACCGCTGATTCTGCCGCGATCACTAAGTGTATCTCGACATTTTGAACCTTGAATTTCCGTATCTTGATTACGAGTGGATTTCTCATGTGATAAACTTGCATCTTCGTTGCTCTTTATTCCAAACTTTCTTTCACTTTTATCAATGGCAACATGCGAAAGCACAGGAGCATCCGCAGCTGGATCAACTTCCGAGTCCTTGGCAGAAACCAGTACTTGTTTCTCATTTGTATATTTCTAACAAAAAGATGTCACACATATTAACAGAAAAGATATCTTAGATGCAAATATCTAAACCTATTACTCAGCGAAATTTCATGAATTTATTTAGACTGAGATTAAATAGTTATGCACATCTTCATTACATTGTGCCCCTGAACAATTGCAAGAGATTAATGTTTAAGATAGTTTTTGTTTTCATTGTTACCTCTCTACCGATGGAAGTGTGAGATTTGGAAGACTTCTTGCCTAACAATATCGTTTTGAGCCATTTTGCCGGTGACTTCCCCATTGCAGAAGTTCAGGATTATTCACCAGAACCAAATAGCCTAGTCTTCAGGGTATGAATAAATCACACTATAAGTACATGTGATGTTCGAGGAAATTCTTATGCAGAAAGGGGGAAAACCCCCAGTAAGATTGATTCTAAATGACAGACTTTGTAGCATATTCATTATATCCCACAAATTTGCATGATCAATAAGAATGATTACGCTCGTAATCCCAACTTGATAATAAGCTAGACCGAAGGAGATATAAATCACACCAACAGGAGAGGGTCTACTTCTTCACATTTATCGACTAATGCATGCAATTATTGATAGAAACAATAATCATAGCATACACTCATGTGTACTATCTAAAGTCAAATATGATCATAGAATCCAATTATCTTACAGCACTTGCGGAAATGCTCGACTAAACTTGGATACAGATTTTTCCAAGTTTATTTCTGAGATAATTTTTTTTACATATAAAAGAGTCTTGACAGGGTTTCAAACGTGATGTGGTACATTATTACAAAGAAGCATATATTTCCACTCCAAATCAGAATTATATTTTGGACCAGGATACACCGAGGAAATTCTGATACTTGTCTATGCAAATAAAAAGCACTAGAGACTGAACTAAAGAGGCAAATTCAATAAGCTACGGATATTACAAGGCACAATACTAGTAAATCAAAAGTATTAAAGGGAATTACAACACCAGCTACGCTAGTGAACAAAATAAACTGCAGATATTTCCACTTTTGTACTCTTTTAAAACAAACGACATAAAAGATTTGTCTTCTTCATAAATCAATAGGAGTTAGTTGTCTATGAGGTCGGCTGCACAGAGAAGATAAGTAAGATTAACAGATCAGACAAGATTAACAAATCAGCCCAGTGAATAGAATTTACACAGCCATGGGAAACAAACATATGAACTAAGCAAAAAAGAGGACTAAGAGAATTCGATAAACAACTAAAATCCATTAATCGTAGAAGGAAAATTGTCGGAAGTAAAAGCCTAAGTACACAATGTGGGTAATCCAATAAACCATTAAAAGCAATTAGGATGAGTTTAATCAATAGCAGTGAAACAGCACAAACAACCTCGGCAACAATAAAGAGTGGTTCCACATTTGCAAGATCTAAGCAATAAACAACTAACATACTGAAAAAGAATGAACAAATAAATCGAAAACCAACCCATATTTTTTAGAAACATCGCAAAACTAAGCCCAATGAGTTAGCACCACACCAGATCTGAAACTTACCACCAAAATGCAAGACTAGAAACCGACTACGCAGCAAATCCCGAAAACGAAACCCAAACTTTCAAACCATTCCACCCAGAAACCGTTCGAATTCCAATCGAAACAGCTTGAAAAGATCATAACACAGAGGGAAAGGAGCAGAAGAGAGAGAGAATAAAAAAAGAAGAGTACCCATGAGTCTAGAGAGTGGGCTAGCAAACCAGCAGAAAACACAAGCTTAAAAAATACTCATTTCCCTTGCTGGCTTCTGTTCACCCCACTCGGAAGTCGGAACTGGTAGAGCCTAACACAAATGAAAAAAATTCAAAATATTTAAGAAAAAAGGAAAAAAATTGGACAGTGCCTGATGAAGCTCTTCGGTATGTTTTAGAACAGCAGATAAAATGAATAATCATCATAAAGGGCGGGGCTGGTGGGGTGGGGGAGAGGAAATGCCTGAAATGACCTTTTCATCCTCAACCAACGACAAAGACACCACGCGTTGCCGTAAAATCCATTGGTCAACAGACTCGAAATTTATCTCAAATCTATCGTTTCTTGATCAACTGATTTATGTCCTCGACTCTTACCCTGTAGGAGCGTGAATTGCGGCTGCGGAGGATGCGTGGTTTTGCACGTGGAACTACAAAAAGGACCGCAGCGCGTGTGAAAAACACGCCGCGAAAGTTCCCCGGCGATGTCNTTTCTTAGCAAGATTCCAAGTCATCATGATCATATCATTTTCGCGATTTAATTTATTTGTGCCCGTTTTAATTATTTATTGTTAAGGTTGGTACACACTTTTAAAGTTGGTCATAACTAGAACTGTCAAATGAGCGAGTTGGCTCGCTCGATACTGTAGCGAGCTCCGAGCTCGAGCCGAGCCTAGGATTTGGGCTCGTGAGCTCGGCACTGTAGTCAAAACTGAACTCGTTCCCGTTCCAAACGTCGTATTTATTCATAGATTTGTTAGTCAATCGCCGAAAATGACGATAATCGGCCGTCAAAAGTTTGATTTAGTTAGCGAAATTAACTAAAAATAGTTTTTAGCATATGAAAGTATGTTTATTTTTCTTGCAAAATAAGCTAATATAACTTCTATCTCATTATTATATGTTTATTACATTTTTTTTAATCTTTTAGTATATGAAACTATAAATCATTTTCGGCTCGATTAGGCTCGGGAGTTGGGCTCGCTCGGCTCGAGGCTCGGCTCGAATAGGCTCGACATGCTCGGCTCGAATAGCTCGACAGGCTCGACGAGCCGGCCGAGACCGGGCTCGGCTCGCTCGAGCCGGCTCGTTTGCCGGCTCTAGTCATAATTACAAAACCAGTAGATATTTAATTTTACATGTTATTTAATTAAAAAGTAAATGGATATTGATGAAATTTAACGTTTGTTCTTGTGAATCGTGTTTCTTTTCGAAGAAAACAGCGAAATGAGAAAAAAAATGACATTTTTATAAATAAAAATCGAGTTTTTCCATACAAATTTACAGATTATGAAATGGCAAAAGAAAGGGTTGGAAAGAAACCATGAGAATTGAGAATCGTCAGATCAAGGGTGCTTTGCTCATAAGGGTTGAGGAGAATCCACCTCCGTTTGAATTAGACACCGGAAAAAATGGCTTCTCTTGCCACTTCGATTTGTGTGCCTCGCCGTGAATGTTATCAGAGCCGATAATGACCCAGATTGCAGCTTTTAATGCAGCCTGGAAACTAGGGTCTGCAGTAATTGCCTTGGTCGCTTCAGCAATTGAGTCCGATGAAGCTTGTCCAGAAGGAGTTGCGTTAGTGTCGGAATACTTCTTTTGTAAAATAGTCTGATAATTTAGGGTTCCAGTTTGGTAATTATTGCTGGAAACTCCATCACTCCGAGATCCAGAGCTAAAGCTTGAAGGGTTGGAAGAAGTGAGATCTATGGTGATTGTTGGGTGAGAAGAAGAAGATGATGATGATAAGAATGATTGTCTGGTGTTTGGAGTATTTGTGAGATGAAAGTTTAATCCATGGAGATTTGAAAAGGATGATCCAGATTGAGAAATGGACGAACCAGATAAGAGCATTGAAGCAGCTGCGGAAGTGGTGGAAGCCATGGCAGTGGCTGAAGGATGAAGACGATGATCGTGATTTCCTTCATAGGTTGTCGTTAAAATTCTCATGTCATCTGCACATCTTTGCACCTGAATATGTTTCATAATAGGACTTGCTTCATTTTCGTTCCAGGTAACCAAAAATCAACGAGATTGCATGTAAATTCAGAGCAAAAAATATACTTTGATGATCCATTACCTGTTTTCTAACCGGACAAGTTGATGATCCATTGCATCTGTAATAAGCTCTAGGGCATGGATTCCCTTTGGAAGTTTTCTGCCCATATTTCCGCCATTGACACCCATCGTTCATCTGCTCAAACATCGTATCCGTTTCCTTTTTAAGATTTAGACAGAGCGAGCTAATCATGTTTTAAATTGACGAATATCGATTAGGGTTTCATGACTAACCGTTAGGGTTTCACATAAAGCTCTCACGGAAACCCTTGCTCTTTTTGAAGGATTTCCTTGGGAAATTTGGCTTTCTTCGCTTGGTCTCTTCGTCTTCAAAACTTTACCGGGTGGCCATGTCTCCACGGCTTCGATTTCGTTAAGTTCTTCGTTGATCTTTCCATGGAGTTCACTCGGTCTTAAAGAAGCTCCTTCTAGTACGTTTTTCAGTCCAAGACTTAACTCTTCGTTGATTCCGTCGTCCTCTTTCTCTAATTTAGCTTTATTCGGACTTTTTCCGATCCCATTTCTCGCCGGCGACGTGTTGAGACTAAGCACGACAAGCTCTGATTCATCGATTTCTCTATTCTTATTCTTATTTCCCGGCCGTTCTGTCTCATCTTGCATGATGCTAAAGGTTTTCATTTGAAGAATCTCGTATTCTCTCTTTATTCTATCTATGCTCATCTTTAGCCTTTGATTCTCATCTCTGATCTTATCCATTGCAGCTCTGGTAAACTGACGTTGATCATGAACCTGCATAAAACACATAATATTAATCATAAGTTGATGATGAAGAACAGTTTTCTGACGTCAAATCCAATTTTCCTTGGATAGATCTAACCTTCTCCGTTCGACATGTAGAAGATTCAACCACGATGGGCTTCATTTCAGTGAAAAATGGAACCTGTTTTTAAGAGAGTTAGACGTACAAAGAACCAGAAACTCAATCAACCATGTAATTTCTAATTAATTACTGTTAATTGTACAAATTAAGATTTTAAAAAATGCCATTTTTTCTCTTTTAGATCTTTCTTTTTCTAAGAACCCCAAATAAAACCAAGAGAACTCGATCGAAGAAAACCCACCTTCAAACGAAAGCCTTGGCTGCTAGTTTCTGCAACCCTCCTCTCTTCCATGTCTGGACCCTCATGGCTAAGAACAACATCCATTGAAACCCTTCTTTTCAGCCAAACTCTTCGAAGCTTTCACTACCTCCATCAATGGCTTCTCGTTTCTTATATAAGGCCATAGCTCTGCCTTTGACTTTCTATTTCACAACAATATTCAAACCCCCTCTTGCACTTCGAAATGTCAACCCGCCTACAATCTCATTACGACTTTTGTGATTCTGAATGAAAACATTCTAATAAAATGACAGAGGAGAGAAAGAGAATGCGAGTTTTAAGCCGAAAAGTTCGGATAAGACGTAAAGATTATTATTTTCGTTGAAGTTTCGTGCAGTCCGAATAACAAAAGTCTCAGCTGGAGACTAGTTCTAGTCAAATTTAGAGACACGGCGGTGCCACCGCCGGCGACCAAATTTTCCTCCCACTTGTTATGGTTTGAAATAGACGAATATATTCAAATATCCGAATATAACATTTATTACGTGACGGCTTAGAAGTCTTCGATTTTCACATTGCTTGGTTTTTAATTTTTGAATTTAAAATGTAAAAGTAGGAACAAGCCTTCATGCTGGCAGAACATGTTACTGTAATTCTCGTATAAAATGATTTTTGACAAGACATATTTTAATATTGGGAAGGTCCAAAGTTACACCTTTGATTCGTCTAGTTGTCCAAAATTTTATCCCTGCTAAGATATTTAGTGATATTACAAATGGATCAACCATATTGTTATCTTAAGATACGTATTATTATTGTTTATCAATGTCACATTTGTCTTTCGATTTAAATCAACATCCGTGTGACATGAAGATTATGTTTCTTTCACTCGTCTAAAATAAATATTTAAATCATAAAGTTATAAGATTTAAATATATTAGCATTCTTCTAAATTTTTATGGATAAAAAATACAGAAAACTTTGAACTTTAGTTTAACATGTCAAATGTAACAGGAGAACATTGAAGGGTTTAATGTGAACAATCTCATCATTTATGGTAAATATTAATAAGCCCCAATAATACAAAGTACGAGGGTATTTGCAGTTGATACTTCCAACTTTATCAATCGACGCTTCGTATTTTGGATTGTTATCAATCGACAACCTCTAGTTATAAAATCTCTCAGCAAAAAACATTTCGAAGAGCACCAAAAGATGGTGAAACAAAAACTAATTGAAGTAGAAAACCCCCTTTTCAATTCAATTGAGAAACCAAGCAATGAAGAGAAAATTTCGCCTTGAATAAGGCACAAACAAGCTTATTCCCACTAGGGAAAATAGGTCTATCATGCCATGTGAAGTGCGTTTCCCGCGGTTACAACGAATTAAGTGATCTACTAGGCTAATTAAATGTTATGATGGGGCTACATCATTGGTATCAACTTGCAACCTCTGGTTACAACGATCGCGGGAAATGCATTTTCTATTCAACGATCGCCTTGAATAGGGCACTGCATCATTTTGAATAGCCCCATGTAACATTTAATTAGCCTAGTGATCTACTTTTGATTAAAGAATTAAGTGGTGATGCAGTGCACCACCCATGCACTGCCTTCATTTTCACTAACGACCAATGCAGTTCTGTTGGCAATTGACCTTTATGTTGCTGGTATTTTTTGCCTCTCTTAGTGGATGACCGCAATCGGCGGGTAGCAGATTTTGCTCAATTTTGGGCAATTGCAAAGGTATACCCTTGATTCTTTCTTTCTAACACCCCTTGCCTGCACTGAACATTACCATGTGATTTTGTTTTTCTAGTTATGTTGCCTTTAAATAACACTGTTTCTTCAATTTTCCTTATATTTATTGAACTGTCATTGCTAAACATATACTTTTTGTTTCGTGTTATTCCTTTGTTGGTAAGATTGGTGAATTTATTATTTAAATTTGAACTTCAGAATCCATTGAAGGTCTCTCTCACTATCACTACTCGCACACACATACATACATACATATATAGGGTTGTACTGATAATTATGGAAGCTACTCTGGCACATACCTTAGGTATGATAGTTGTCTAATTTTTTTCTGTTAATAATGAGTGGTGAGAGTACTTATTCTATATTCACCTTGTTTTGTTTCCAGAGTTCGGGCTACGAAGTTTACTGTTAGGATCAGATTCAAGGAGTTTACCCTGAGAACGAGTAATCACCCCTCTTCCAGCCATGAGGAGATAGAGATAGGGAGAATGAAGAAGAATAACTGAGAAATAATTTGGTTAATAATTGAAATCCAACCCTAGAGACTAACCCTCTTTAAATAAACGACAGAACTGACTTAATAGCAAAATTACTAAATAACCAACAGACTAATAAAAGGAAATAGACTAATAAAAAGAAATAATATCGACTACGATCTTCGTCTCACGTATTGCTTTCCTGTAAAAGCGTCTATAACATTTACCTACTAGAAGCTACATATAGAGATCCTGCTGTAAGTTTGCATTTTTTATTTTAAAGAAGGATCATGAGTTTTTAAAAAACATGGTAGTGTTATTTTGCTGTAACAATTGGTAACTAATAAAGTTCTGTCTGAAAATAGATTATGTTTCTGGAAAGAGTTTCTCAGCTTCTATACGAGAACTTTACATATAGTGGATGGAAAGAATTTTGGTTGTTGTTAAGGTGGTATCTATTCTTTTTTCCTTGAATCCTAGGGATGTGCGGCTAGGAATGTGCATGGTTTTACACTGGATAGTATCCAAAAGATGGCTGCACAATGGGAAGAAGCACCTGCCTTGTACCTGCAACTTGCCTTTGTTTTTCATTGTAGTCTCTGTTCCACGGGGATGACCTTAAAGCAAGTGGAATTCAAGAGGTAATTTAGTTTGATGTGGTATCACATATTTTTAATTTCGATTGTTGTAAGAATAGAAATTATCATTCAGGATCCACACCTGTGTAAGGGATGTTTTTTGTTTTGCCTGATGATGTATTTTGATGAGATAGAAACTATCGATTTCATGTGGATATGGACATGGGAGATGAGGATGATGATGAGGGGTTCTCTCAGAAGAAACTTGAGAAGACCATTTTACTTCCTGGAGTAGATGATGCTAATAGAGGTTTAAACAGAGTGTATTCCAACAGCAACTACAAGCCGAACGAGCATCTTTTAAAGCTGTTTTTGACAAAAGGCGGCAAAGAGTTGGACTTGGTTGGGAAGAGGAATAATGGTCGGGAAGTGGGGGAGAATCTGCCTTCGAGCAGGTATTTTAAAATTTCCTTTTATATTTGGTTCAATTGGCATCTCTCTCTAATTCTTTAATTACATGGATCCTTCATCTCTGTCTGTGTAATTATTCCCATTGAAAATGAAGTAAAATTTAGGATTTTTGATCTCTTGAGTGTGTTACGCGAGTACAATTAGAAGAATCCTCAGAAAAATGGAGGTAGTTCCTTTGTTTCTGCAAAACCCTGCCTATTTTGAACGGGAAGATGGGGGAAAAGCAAAGAATATTCCTTGTTTCCATCTATTGAAACACACAAATACAATCTTTCAAGAAAAGTTTGGAATAAGAGAAAGCAGATTTCCTTAGGAATGGACTAACCCACCTTTGCAAGGTGTGTTATAATGTATGTGTAGGTCAAGGTGATGAAGTCGGTTTTGGGGCTCTGTATCATCATCTATGGCTAATGTTAGGGGAGGGCTAATAGGAGAGAGGACGCGACCTCGTAGTTATGTCGTGGAAGAGTTTGTTCCTCTCTTGACCTGCGCTGAAGTTTCGGATTGCCATTACCTTATTTTTAGCCTCCCTGGTATTCTTCAAAGATGTCTTGAATCTAGTAGAGACCTTTCATTGCACAAGCGATAGTTGGTCTGCATTGAAATGAAAATATGTTCAAAATTCGTCTGCATTTAGTCACAATTGTCCTCGTCAACTTTCAGGTTTCAAGAAGGAAGACGTGAGGATTCAAGTTCAAGACTCGGGGTATGTTACCATCAGCGGCGAAAGGCGAGTGAGCAGCAAGAAATACATGTATTTCGAGAAGAACTTCAAAGTTCCTGAAAATTGTGCAGTGGCAAAGAGCGTGAGAGAATTGGAGGGGCATGATGTGTTCTTCGTCATCTTCCCAAAGAAGGTAACAGAGAAGAACAAAAGCAAGGACGGAGAAAAGAAGAAACCGGGGTTCCGGGAGAGCACCGGGGGCATAAAAGAAGAGAAAAGAGAGAAAGCGGGTGTGTTTTCCTGGGAAGAAAGTGTTTGGAAAAGTGCAGAGAAAATTGCGGGACAACACAAAGGATTGATTCTAGCAGCTTTGGTCGCCATTGCAGTCCTGGTGTTGGTTTCTTTCAGGGTGAAATCTCCTCAGTCGAACTGATTTACAGTTCTTAATCTCCATCTTTGTTCCTCCATTATTGATGTTTCTTCGAAAATAAGGTCGTTTATTCGAATGAATTTGAAGGAGATGGGTTTGGATTTAGAGAGGATCCGATTCTGTGAAGAGAGGGAAAAAGGAAGGAGAGAGTAGAAGCTTTTGTTCGCCATTGCAATGACTTTTACAGTAAAAGTCATTGCACCGTTTTTTTACTATTTTTTTAAATTAAAAATAATATAAATAATTTCGAAATAAAAACCAGAAAAATAAAAGGCTGGTGCCATGAATTCCTCTTGCAAACCTTTGTCAATGGCGGAGGGGAAATGAGACGATGGCCACGCCGATTCAACAGCCGCCCTCCCAACCCCAGACGATTAGGAAGCTTATTGTGGAGGTGGGGGAGGCTCGAAGTCTCCTTCCCAAGGATGGACAAGGAAGCTGTAGCGCTTACGTTGTCGCTGATTTCGATGGCCAGAGGAAGCGAACTTCGACCAAGTTTCGCGATCTCAATCCCGTTTGGAACGAGACTTTGGAGTTTGTTGTTGTTGATCCCAAGACCGTGGAGTATGAGGAGCTGGATTTGGAGGTTTTCAATGATAAGAGGTTTTGTAATGGTGGTGGTCGGAAGAATCATTTTCTTGGGAGAGTGAAGTTGTGCGGGAGTCAGTTTGTGAAGAAAGGGAGTGAAGGTCTGGTTTACTTTCCTTTGGAGAAGAAAAGCGTTTTTAGTTGGATTAAAGGCGAGATTGGGCTGAGAATTTGTTATTCCGATGAATTGGTCGAGGAGGCTCCTCCGGAAGAGAAGCCTCCGCCTCCGGCTGAGAAGCCAAAAATGCCGGCGATTTTGGTTGTTGAGGAAGGCAGAATGTTCGAGGTTCCGGCCCCTGTGGACGCTGTTTATGAAAATTCACATTCTCCGCCGGTTGTGGTTATTGAGGAATCCCCGCCGCCGGTTGTACACGTCCATATGGAGCCTCTAGCGTCGGCGACTGGTCATCCACCGGCGGAGACTCAGTTTCCGCCGGAGGTGAGGAAGATGCAGAGCGCTAGAGTAGTTGGCGGTGCTGAGAGAGTGAGGATTTTGAAGAGGCCAAGCGGAGATTACTCACCTAGGGTAATCTCAAAGAAAACAAATGGCGAAACAGAAAGGATTCATCCGTATGATCTCGTCGAACCGATGCTATACCTCTTCATCCGCATCGTGAAGG